>BMAW01121092.1:19448-73937 GCA_019974015.1 Nephila pilipes | reverse complement strand
ATTTGTTTTATTGCAAATTCCCTTTGTTTGCTCTAACATTAATAAATAAACTTTTGTACATCACAAATGTTTTATGTATTTTAAAAAAAAAAAAAAAAAAAAAAAAAAAAAAAAAAAAAACCCTGGACGCAGGTGCTTCTAGGAACGGGCCTGATAATGTATCAACAATCTTTATCTTGATTCGTGAGCTTTTTTGAAATAAAAGATTACGCAATACCCTTTTTATCTTAATTCCGGCGAGACATGTTAATCGATTCTCAAATAATCGATGGATTCACGGGGCAAACTGTCAGAGAAGGTGCAATACACATAAAGATGAATAACAGATACAAAAAAAATTAAGGAAAGGCAAAATACACATTTTTGCATAGAAAATGGGAAACAGAAATGAAAAATGTTAGTGGAAAAACACATAGCAGTTTCTTAAAAATTTATTTTGTATTCATATTTATTCTTTGGAAAATTTGGTTCAATTGAGAAAGATGATTTATTCCCTTTGGAAACACAACTTCAAAAATAACAATATGTAAGTTTCATGTTTATAAAAGGTTATTTCACTGCTTTCAAATTTTGATTTGAGAAATAAATTCTTATCTCCAATTCCTTTATGTCGTATTCGCTTAACACAATGAAACACTTCGCCATGATTCAAATAACTAAAAAAAAATTTCATACATGTATGAAATTTCGACTGATCTTAAAAATATCTAAAAAGCATTTCTCTCTCTCTCTCATCTGACTAAACTTAATGCTTATTTTTAGCTTAATGTAATTAAAGATACTTTTGTTTTTATAAGAGCTCTCTCTCTCGAAACATTTTTTTTTAATTATTTTAATCTCCCTGGCACACAAATTGAAATGTGTGAATAGAAACATACATCAGCTTTGGGCACATGAACAACTAAATGTTTCAAATTAAGATATTATTTGTTTGCAATTTTTTTTTGTTATCAGATAAGTAATAGTTAGTGGTATTTAATAATTCATTAGGTAATTAGTTCTCTCTAAGTACTTTCCATATTTCTTATCCGTGATCTTCATTTCTGTACATTATCGCACTTATATAATCGAACATTTGATTTATATTCTCATAATCTATTGCATTTCTGAACACAAAGCTCTTAACGCGTTTTCAAACCACGCTTCTTTTCTTGTTTCTGACAAACTGATCACTAAACTATGAAAAAGATTCTTCTTTTGACACAAATTTTATTCAAATTCCTACTTCAAATTCAAATATAAGAAATACTTTCCTTTCTGTGGAAATGAAAGGGTTTTCAATATAAATATTCTCTTCATAATTATGTCATTATGCTAATTATCTTCATTAAGAAAGCAAAATTTATACGAATCATCTCAATATTCTCACTATTATAAAAAGTAATTTTTTTGTAGATGCACCAAGTAAGATTTGGTTTGGCTCATATGGTTTTGTTGGTTTCATTAACGTCGCATTAGGAGCAACACGAGGGCTATTGGCAGAATATACAAGGGGATCGTGCTCATTTAAAGGGTTTAGAACTACAAACCGACCCCCTAGGAGACAATCAATCCCGCTCTCGTCTTTTAATGACAAAAGAACATAAGATATTACATAATTGCGAAATCAAAAGTAAAAAAAGAAAACAAATTAAAAAAGTTACATGCAAAGTTTTGCAAGTAACAGATTTAGCCACCCAAGGAACACTATTTATTTTCAGTCATATTTTTATTCCTGCATACATATGATTTAAGGTAATGCATAAATAGATAAGTATATAAAACACTTAATTTTTATATTTGTTTCAGTTCAATCCAATAAAAAATTTGGGGGAAATTTATTACGACGTATTTTTAAAAATTTAGTTAATTAGGGATGAAAGCAGATATGAGATATTTATTGCATATATTTTATTTCAATCCAATAAGAAAATCCAGGAGAAATTTATTATGACGTATTTTTGAAAATTAAATGCGTTACTGGTGGAAGCATACGCAAAAACTAGATCAAGGTACGATATTTTTTGGTTATAGAAAACAATAACCCCTTAGGTGGCCAATAACCCATTCACTCGCGTTTGCTCACCTGTGCCCAGCGTATCACATTAGATACGCTCTGAGAATGCCTGCTGCAGACCAGCGTATCAAAAGAGATACGTTTGATGAGAAAGTTTTATTTGATTTTTTTAATGTTTCTATATGGCATTACAATACTGCGAAATCTATAAAGATAGGTTATTTGGAGTGTTGACCTTGGTGATTGATATAGGCTTGGATTTTCATTTTGGCTATCAGGAGGGGAGTAAATGTTAAAAGCACGAGTTGCTGCGCGGCTCTATAAATGTAATGACATGATTTAAATGGTGCACTTGCTTTCGGTTTGCTTTTTTCATCTTGCTTGTTCGAATGAGAATTTATGAATGCTTATGGGAGTCAGGTTTTTGGTAGAAGATGCTCTCAGCTGTTCGTTTCATTTGGTCGGTTTTTAATTGTAGCGACAGTCATGACGAAAAGAAAGTATTTATCTGATACTGAGATTTTCGAATTAATGAATGCATCTGACAGTGATATTAGCGAAAATTGTTCAACTCTGTACATAGCCATTAAAGGGGAAAAAAAAGGATGAAAAAGATGTGTCCTTTGCTCAAAATCTTGCGTGAAGCGTCAAAAGTTGATAAAATTTGTGTGTAAGACATGTGAAGTTGGAATAGGCATTGAAGAATTTTTTTTAAAAAAATACCATACAGCGAAATAAGATTCATTTTTTATATCTTAATCTTTCATGTCATGGTACATCATTACACCATGAAATTTATGTAACAAATGTAATTATATGTTGTATTTTCGTAAAAGATATAATTTTTTATGTAATAATTTTATGTATAAAACATACAATTTCCGATTAAAACCTCTTTTTTTTTGTGTGTTTTTTTCGCGGATTAGGCTTAATATCTAAAATCGTCTGGACACAGAGGGACATTCTGCAGTAAGAAGCCGCGGACTAGGGAAGCACTTCTTTTTCCTCCCTTCGGTAGTGAAAGGGATGAAATTTACTATATATTTACAGAGAAGAAAATGTACTTGACAGGAATAAAAAAAATAACAGTAGGAATTTTCTTGCAGAAATAAGATGCTTAACAAGCTAAATGGCATAACACAAAAGCGTCCACAACCTCGTGAACAAAAATGAAGTGATAGACAAAAATATGAATATATATAGAAGGTATACAATTATAGTTAGACATCTAAAGAAATGTAATAAAAAGCTGAAATAAAAATAGTAAAGTAATTTTATAAAATTGGAAAAAAAATTATTTTCTTTTGAGATAGTTTTATGAAGTAAACTGTATTTAATCTTTTTTAAGTTAATAAAAGGTTTCCAAAACCTTTGCATTTCTTTCTCAAATAAGTGGTTTTCATTAAATAAAGCAAATATAATCACTGACTTTGAGTCTTTGCTTTGAAGATTAGTTAGATAAGAAAAAACTATTAGTTAAATAAAAGCACAGATTTGATTTCTTTTTTTCCTACTTTTCATGTGCATATTTCACTTTTTCACTACTACGTTATGAATTTATTAATTACATCAAAGGAAATTTTTCTTCTGTTTATTCAGACTAAACGAAAGAAAAAATAACAACAAAAAATCTTTCTTTCCTTCAAACTTAATCTTTTAATTGAAATAATGTATCTACTTAGAAAATAAATAGAGATCTATGCGATATAAATTCTGTGCAAAATTTGAATTTATGAAGTTAGATATTAATATAAAATAATTTCAAAGGTATAAGGAAAGTCACAGGCCATTTTAAAAATTTCGTAAGAAACCAATGACTTGAATGAAATACATTTTTTAAAAAATATTTAATAACATTAAATCAATTTTCTTAGCCGATGTGAATCGATGAAAGAAACATATGATGTAAACAAACGATGTATTCCATAAAAAATAAAAATAATCTAAAATTGTTTTCTGTCATTAGATGATTGTTTTTCATGAGAAATAAAATATTTTTACATATTGGTAAAAAGTTCGAATCTCAAAAGTAAATTTTCCGTTGAACGATCGATACATTTATTAGCACATGTATAGCTTTTAATGAATTCAAATATCTTACAACAAAGAGCTTTCCTATTTATTAATGTACGTCTCTTCTTCCTTCATAACCTTAAAATATTCACATGAAAAACAGCGGACAAATAATAGAAATTAAGTAGTATATAAATTGTAATAGTAAATTAAGTTTTAATAAACACAGTACTAATGATAGATGTAAAACCTGCTGATAAATAATGCACAATTTGATTAAAATGCTAAACTGACATTTTGAAAAACATTTAATTGCATTTATTTTTTGAATTGTTTGAAACACCAGTAAGTTTTTTGGACAAACTTTAAATAATATTAATCTGAGAATTAATCAACATAGGCATGTTACAAAAAATATAGTAGCATAATAATTCGAGAAAAACCAACTTTTTTATATGGTGGCAAAGTTTATTAAGAAATTATTGAAATATTAGCTAAAACTTATTGTAAATGTCTAAATATTGCATTGTAAGGCAAGTAAGACTGATTCCCAAAGTTTCAGAGCTCTAGCTTGATGGGAAGTTGGTTAAATTAACGATGGAAAATTTGGTGACAAACTGATACACACACTGACACACACCAAGTGAAATACATAAAAACATTGTAAAAACAGCCATAAAATTCAAATCAGGCTTTAAATTTGCATAATTTTGAAAATAGGGAAAAATCTATGTATTATAAAAATTAAACCTAGTATTATAGAAACTATAGCTGGCTGTGATGAATCCAATGAATAAAATGAATCCATCTCACTGGGCTAATATGATTTATTTTCTGTGTATTGGAACTCTTCTAGTTATTAAAATTATTTACAGTTTCATGTATTATAGCAAATATACAAAAAAAAAAAAAAAAAAAAAAAAAAAAAAAACCCTTAGCATTGGAGGGGTTTCCGCTCGATAGTGCACTTTCAAATCTCCACAACAACAACAATCACATAATTCTACGAATATCATCCTGGCCAGGCGTTTTATTCTTGTTTTATTTTAAAACATTATGAAGGGAAAAACGACAGATTACATTGTGCCGAAGCACAGAGCAGAAAACAGCAATAGGCAAAAAGGATGAGAGAAAGGAAAGAGACATATAATTTTTTTTTTTCAAGTTTTAAATTTCATTTATTTTTTTCCTTCCCAAAATAAAAGTATCTTGGTTTTTTTTTTATTCATATAGTAACGTAAAATCAACATTAAAAATTAGTGTTAGTTAAATTTTTATAATATATAATGACCAAAAATGGTTTTAAGATTAAGTTAAAATGAGAGAAATTAAGCATTTTACAACATTTTTCCTGAAAGGAGAGAAAGGAAGAAAACCTATTTCCTGAACGCCACTGCAGTGGCGAGCACCCCAATAGCGGTCAGGATTATAGGTGATGCAAGGAAAAGCAATAGAGATGGGATAAAACTGGCTGATTGTGCGATCAAAAATGAACAAACGCTTGATGGATTTAAAGTGAGGATAAGCTGAATTACTATTGGTTAGTACTGAGCTAGCTCTGAATTACTACTAGTTGAAAGGGGTGGTTGGGAAGGGATGGCATGGAAAGCCGAAATGGGAAGAGAAATTGTTTGACTTTTGAAAAAAATTAAAATTTTAAGGGGTATATAAATGAAAGTTGTTGTTACATGTTTCATATGGGTTGGGGTGTATGCCGCAGTTGTGCAAAAAGTGTTTAGGCTTTGATTAAAAGGTTTTCGTGTTATGAAAGTGTTTTGTAGAATTTACGGGCGAAATGAGAAATTTGTGTTTTGTTTAAATGAATTATAAGGTTTACCTAAAAGGTCTAAGGTAAGGTAATAACAGTATTGCGGACAAACCAGGGGGTGTTAACAATGAGGAATAATTTTATTTTTTCGAATTTTTTTGTGGTATGTTTTTGTGGCATGACCCCAAATGGATGAAGCACAACGGAGTATAGGATGGATGATTTGTTAATAAAGCAAAAATTTATTTGAAACGGAGAGGTGGGAGAAATGAGGAAAAAAGAGGTGGAAAACCAATTAAGAGGAGGTATTTATGAATTTTTGCCCAGAAATTGTAGACAATTTGGGAAATATGCTTTTGAAAAGATAATTTGGAACTCAGGTAGACTCCTAGATATTTGACATCGATATTCCTGGAAATGTTGGAAAATTATTTGAGTTGTTTTGCAAGAGGGGAACATGACCTTTGTGGAAGATGATGGCTTTCGTTTTATCTGTGTTAACAGCGATACGCTAAACTGTTAACCATTTTTCAGTTTTGTTGCGGTGCTTTAGAATTTTTTTTCCTGGCTGTGTTGACGTGGTTGGATTGGGCGATGATGGCGTCGTCGTCAGCAAACAGACAGAGGCTGAAGAAGGGAATCTGAGGAAAGTTATATGTGAAAAGGAAGTAAAGAGAGAGAGATAAAACTGATCCTTGGGGACAGTCTGCAAGAATTTTGGCTGTAAATGAAAACTCAGAATTAACTGTAACTTGAAAGGTGCGATTCTTGAGGAAGCAGTTAATAAATTTGATGATGTAATCAAGGAAGTTAAGCTTAATTAATTTGTAGATGAAGCCATCGTGCCAGACACGGTCGATCGCATTTTGAAAGTTAAGAAAAATAACGGCAGAAATCTGTTTATTATTGAGGCCTTCTTTAATCGTGTTGACAACGCGAAGAAGTTGGTATAATGTGCTATGTTTATGCCGAAAGCCAATAACTGGGAATCGGGGAGAGTGTAATTAAAATTAATGCGATCAAGGTCCGTTTTCGGAGAATTTTTTCAAAAATTTTAGAAATAGTATTAAGGAGGCTGATAAGGCGATAAGAATTAGGAAGGGAGTGATCATGGCCTGCTTTAGCGAGAAGGATAATAATTGCTTGCTTCCATTTGGAGGGAAAATAAGAGAAAGGAAGGCATTTGTTGAAAATTTTTGTGATATGAGTAAGAACATTTGGAGGAAAATATTTAAAAGTGATATTGTGGTTGTCTCGCCTGGGGCTTTGCAATTATTGAGGTTTTTGATGTTTCGTGCAATTTCGGATGGGGAGGAGAGGGTGGGAGTTTGTGTGTCGTTAGTGGCAGAAGAGATAAAATTAGAAACGAAATCGGTAATTTGGTCTATGTATTGTGTATCGGTTAAGGAACTATTGACTTGAAAGGATGATTGCAGAGAAAGGGCAAACAGATCTGCTTTCTCTTTTGCAGAGTAGACCATTTCATTAGGGTCGAAGAGGGGAGTATGGAAACGAATTTTTTTTTGTTTTTCTTGGTAACATTAAAGAGGCTAATGTCTTCGGTATTTAATTCGTTTAGAAAATTTTCCCATTTTTGATTTTTGTGTTTGTGAATTTCATCTTCGGTTTGTTTTTGAATTTTGTTTAAACAGTTTTAAAAGGATATCGAAAATTCTGCCAAATTTTACGAACTCTGTTTTTTTTTATTACTTATTATTATTATTTTTTTTTTATTAGATTTCTAATGAGGGGAGAAGACGAAGATGTGGAGTGGTAATACTTGTAGTTTTACTAGCTATTTTAATGACATCTTGGATTTTAAAAGTGAATTAGGAAACAGAGGAGTCGAGATCTTCGATATTTTGAATAGAGATATTGCTTGGGATGGTGTGTGAAATGGTCTCCCTGAAAAGGGGCCAGTTTGAGGTTGTGCGTGTTTGAAATGAGGTGGAGATAAGGTTATTGAAAATAAATTTAAAAAAGACTGGATTGTGATTGTTGCTAAGAACGTTAAAACTTTTCGCAATGTATTTAGGAATATTTTTAAGAATAATAATGTCAATAATACAGTTAACGTAGCCAAAGTAAGGAATTTAGTAGGGGGAGCAGCAACAGAAAGATTATTATTGGTTAAGAGGTGATAGAGGGCACTCCCAGATCTGTTTGACCTGCCTCAGTTCCTCGTTGGATGTTTTGCTTTAAAATTGCCAAAAACAATATCTGAAAAGTTATCGGAAAGGATGTTATCAATTTCATTGGTGTTTAAGACATTTTGAGGAGAGTGACAAAAAGAACTAATTGTAATGGTTTGGTTATTGCGTGTTTTGATAAAATATAATAGTGTTTTCCGATTAGGGTGTGTTTTTAAGAACTATGTGGTGGGAAATAGTGTTTTTAATCATGATTGTGGTGCCGCCGCCTTGATGCGTTAGACGATGAGAGAGGTGGACCGTATAATTTGGAATATGGAGGGGGTCGGGTGGGTTGAGATGAATCTCCTGGATTCCGATTATATCTGGATTGTGTTCTGAGATGAAATCATTGAGTTCGTCATTTTGGTTCACACGTTATTAGCATTCCAATTTAGAATGAGAAGCGAGGGCGAAAATAGCGGGAGAGGACTAAACATTAAGACCAGATATTGCAGATTTATGGGATGATATTAAATAAAATTTCAAATTTTCGGCATGTATTAATGCTTGGGTTGGAGAATCGTGAGGTGAAGTTTTTGAAGAGATCCATGGATTTGGTGATTTTGTTCATGTCAAATAATTTAAAAAGCTTGCAATATCAGCGAAAAAAGGTGATGAATCAGAGAAGTGTCAGATCGGATGGATTAATGGTGGGTGTGGAAGTTTGGTCAGGGAGTGGTTGGGAGTTAATGGAGGGTGTGAAATTTTGAGGAGGCGGTACTTCAGCATCGTTTTGGGCATTTCGTCTTGCTCTTTCTTATCATACGTTGGTTGATGGTGGGGAAAAATGTTTAAAATTTAGCGGATTTTTAGGACATCAGGAATAACTTGCTATGTGGGGGCCTCCGCAGTTGCAGCATTTAGGGGAGGAGTTAACAGGTTTAAGGCAATCTTTAGAAGGGTGATTATCGGAGCATATAAGACATTTGGAGGATCGGGTGCAGTATTTATAGTGATGATAGAATTATTGGCAGCGGTAGCATTGGTTGGTTCCCGTTTGCGAAGGGGTTCAATTTTTATTTTAAGATATCCAAAATGGTCAATTGAGAAAATTTCTTCGTTTTTCGGGTTTTTAAGAACTTGAATGAGGAAGAGGGGCATTGCTTGGTTGATTTTACGGGACTTAATAATGTGGAAGATTTCAACTTTGTATCCATAGCTGTCAAATTCGGAAATGATAGCCGTTGGCTCAGTGTCGATTGGGAGACCTCGAATTACAAATTTAGTAAGTTTTTCTCAGGGAACACATAAGTGTAGGGCTCCGGTTTGTTGTCGGTGATATGTTTTTTGTATTGCGTGATGAGATTCAATGGATGATGGGAAGAGTTCAAAATTAGTGTCGTTTATTTTGCCTATTGCTTTTTTTTCAGAAATAATCTTGTTGATTGAAGTGATTGTTTCTGTTAAATTTTTAACTTTAGCAAAGGATTGTTGGTGGGATTTTAAGTGTAGCGGGGATTTTAGTGTCGGGCTCATTTTGAACAATATCAAGTTGTTGGAGCCTATTAGCACGGGGGATAGTATTATCAGCTCGGTTTTTTTTTTTTTTAAATTGTAATGATCGGTGACTTTCGGAGTGGATGACTTTTTTTTTTACGTTTTTGAGTTTCAAAACCATCATTATCATTGGGGGTTTGAGGGGAGGAGTGGAAGATTGAGTTTTAAGAGAGCATTGAATTTCGAATTCATGGTTAAGGTAAGAGCGGAAAAGCATGTGTTCAAATTTTAAAATATTACAATTTTGGGCATTTGTAAGGATCTGTTTTCCGTCACGGCTAGTTTCATCAACTTTATAGGAAAGAAGTTCGGAAATTTGTTCGAAGTCATTAATATTTATGAATGTAACTGATTAAGAGCATCACGCCGTCGTAAGATAAGAATTTCTGTCCAGGATGGCATTTACTTCATCCGGAATTGGGAAAATACTCGTAGCAACTTCCATGGCATCAGAACTAGTTCCGGGGTCAGTCATCTTGTTCAGAGTCGGTCTAGGTCAGAAATAGATTGGTAGGAGAGATGGCTTAATCTCAATCTTGGGAACAGCAATGAAAAAAAGTGTTTGCGAAAGCAAAACGCAAGGATGCTAACAGATAGCGAAAACACGTGTGAACGGAAAAGCGGAGAGAGTACACAGCTCGACCAATCAGCACAGTGTCGAAGCACCAAATGTATGACACCTCTTTCCATTCCTCCACAAAAGGGAAGCCGTACAAGTACATTGTCTGGCGGTTCCATTTAGAAGTCTTTACATTAAAGAATGATAGTAAATATAGTCACTGGATACCCCACCCCTCTCTGGTTCCGATGTCGTCCCAACGAGGAACCAGGAGTCTGTTGAAACCTTTGTGGACGACCACGTTTACGAAGGGGAATGATAAGGTTTACCTTGTCATTGTTACAAGGAGTGAAAGCGGATGTGTGATAAACTCCAAGAGGTACCCCCGGATTATCAATACCAGAAATCTCATACGATGAAACTGACTTCTATGTCAAAATCAAGTAGATTCTATTTCTGCGTGGCATTAGTTTGTACATTGGGAGGGGTTACCGCACGATGGTGCACATTCAGGTCTCCAGCATCCAAATCCAATCATACATCTCTTTCCATTCCTCCACAAGAGGGAAGCCGTTCAAATACTCTGTCCGGTGAAGTCATTTGGCAGTTGTTACATTAATAAATGATAATAAATACAGCCACTGGTTACAAAACAAATTTTGGTGGGAAAGCTGATGTATTAGTTTCTACTTTACTATTTAACCACATAGGCTTAATTAATTGTACTTTAATAGAAATATTTTGCAAATTATGAACCAAAAAGATAAAAAGGAATATTTTTACAACAATTATAATGATAATAAATATAATGAGGTTAAAATTTAAAAAAAAATAGAGGTCATAAGTATAGAAGAAAAAGACACAGATAAGGAAGAAAAAAATAATATATATTTGAATTATTTTAAAAATAATTATAATATTAAAAATATTAAATACTTTACTTGTGGTCAAAGAAAAAAAGAAATAAGCCTTCTAAAAGAATAGCTTGCTAAAGATAGTAACAATGATAACTACTGCCTGCATATTATTCAAGATATTACTCATCTCATAATTAATAAGTATAATAACAAAAACTATAATAAAGAAATATTTTAGTACAGAATAACCTTCTCATAAATAATTATTTTAATAATATTTTTGGAAAACATAAGAATTTCTTCCCATTTAAAATTACAATAGACTGTGAATACATGATTTTTATATCACATAGGAATATTCTGGAGCAGTGTGTTCTGGAAACGTAAAGAATCTGAATGGTTTTAGAAATTATAATGAAAAACAGATATCAATTAAGCAAAATATTTACATGAACTTTCAACGTTGCCGTCACTGGATTTTGGACCCTGGACCTCTTGATGTGTAAATGAGTGTCGTACCTCTTAATCATCGGTGATTGAGAGTAGTTTTGTGATAGTATTAAACACACACACACACACACACGCGCGCGCACACGCACGCACACACACATGAAGAATGATCTAAATTGTAATTGCAAAGAATATAGAGAATTTATGAATGTAGAGCACCAACATGTAATTGCGGAAGGTCTGAGCATTGTAAACGATGCAAATTTCAGAAATATGATGAATAAGAATACTGGCTTACTGCTATATTAATATATCAAATAATATATAAATATATATATATATATATATATATATATCAAATAATAAAAACTTGAAGCCTAAGGGTTGTATAAAAATTTATTAAAAAAACAAATTACAGAACTACAAAAAACTTTTTATGTTATATTGACAAAGTTCCAAGTAATTATGCAATTATATGCAAGCCTTATTATAATTAAATAATTTTCAATAATCTATAAGTAGACAATGCTTATGTTGAAATCAAAAATTGGTTGAATTTGTGCCATGTCATAACTGTGCAATGTTGAATCCATATTTTCCCACTGATATAGATATGAAGATTGTTTAAGAGCGTTTGTAAAGAGAAATTTTTTTGCAAGCATTTATTAAGTCATATTTATTGGAAATTAAATTTTTCGGACATTTTGATCAAGAATTTTTCATATATATTCAATGGAATTGGTATCTAATAACTGTTGGGAAAAGTTAATAAATTTAGGAATATTATATAAGATTCAGTGCCTCGTATTTAGGGATGTAAGAATCACTATCATGCATGAAAAAGTTATCACTATGAAGACTCATTTTTGTCATACTCTAGATTGCAAATTATTTTTCAAAATGCATTCATGAAGTTGATGATTCATGATTCCATTAATTGGGATAAAATTCCCAATTCCTGTGGCACTTATTCATCCAGGCTCCCACCTCCATGTTTCATAGTCGAGAGCGAATTCCTTGGATATATTTCTGTGTTTAATTTATTTGTAACACTTGTGTATCGTCCAATTCCCAAACGCTTTTCAGACGAAAATAAGTTTAACAATTTTTTTCTTTACGAATTTTATAGCGAATGATAATCGTAATTTTTAATTCCTTTCATTCAGAAAGAATTTTTTTCTTGCAATACGAAGGTAGAAATATTGTTACCTAAATGCATATTGAGCTGTATCTATAGATACAGCTATAACTCGGTTTGTTTAAAACATTTTTCTGTGAGATTAAGAGTATTTATTTTCATATTTTTCTTGAACACTCGAGCAAGAAATCGTCTGTCCACAAATATAAGTGGAGATGGGAACCGGGCCCCGTATTACTATTTCAAAAGCCATAAACCTCTGAATTGATTGTGTTCTGTAGAACATAATCCATCAACTAATAAAGAAATTTCATTATATATTTTACCGTTTTTACAAAACTTTCTTATCAATTTTTTTTAATAGCAGGCTCCTTAAACTTCTGATACGCATCGAAAATTCCGTGTTGTCTATAATTAAAATTACACAACATCATCTTTTTATGTCTAAAGATGAATGATGTCGCTTTTCGACAAAGAACTTATTGGACTTCCATGGTATCGTTCATCGCAGGGTCGAAATCCAACCACTGTCTTGCGAATATGGAATCCATGGGTTGCTGAGGGTCATACTGAGTTGTACGCAGGAACTCCACACT
The DNA here is from genome assembly GCA_019974015.1 of Nephila pilipes. Lineage (NCBI taxonomy): Eukaryota > Metazoa > Arthropoda > Arachnida > Araneae > Nephilidae > Nephila > Nephila pilipes. The sequence continues at coordinate 60,871 of BMAW01121092.1, read as the reverse complement.
CTTCCATGACTAATGTCTGAGAGGACAGACATATTGCGAAGTTGGCCCTGCAAAAACGTTCAACCGTATCACTGATCACTAATCAGGAACTAAGCATGTTTGCAGCATTCCCAGTATCCGCTCGTACGTTGCGACGACGTTTGAAGCAGCATGGGCTGAGTTCACGGTAAATATTACTTTGGCTTCCTTTGACAAAGTAGCATAGGGAGAGAAAGAGACTCGGGTCTGCCGAAAGACAAAGAAGAATATAGGAGTGGTACAATATCGTCTTTTCAGACGAGTCCGGTTCTGCGTGTAGTATTCTGAAGGCCGTATATGTGTCTGGAAGCTCCGAGGAGACCGCTCGTCGCCTGCTTGCATTCGATATCGATATTGGGGACCTGCACATGTTGTGATGGTTTGGGCAGCCATTGAGTACACAACATGTACATCTCGAGGTCGGGTCGACGATAATTTGAATGCTAATCGGTACATTTCTGACATCTTACCTCCAGTGATTGCTCCCTATCTTCCCGTGGCCTTCCAAACGCTATCTTCCATAAAGATAATGCAAGATGTATGTTGCACTTCGTGTTCTGACCTTCCTCGATACACAGGGTATTCGATTGTTGCTGTGGCCTATAGTGTTTCCAGATCTGTCACCCATTGAAAACATCTGGTCATGGGTTGCTTAGAGACTTCCCCGCCACCCCTCTCCAGCTAATGTGGGTGATGAATTTTGAAATAGTCTTGAAACAGCATGGAATGAGTTGCCGGTTTTTGTCATTCAAGTCGAGTTTGACTCCAAGCCTAACGGGTAAGGACCATTTTAGCTGCCAGGGTTGGCGAATGTTTCTACTAGTTTCGCACCCCTATAAACTCCCAAACTGCTTGCAATTTTATTTATTTTGGGTTCATGCCATACTGTTCACGTACAATAAATATCTTTTTTGTATTTGTTTTCCTTCATGATGTTGCAATTTTAATGACAAGCAGTTATGTACATATATATACGTAAAAGGACATAAAATAGTAACTTAACAGGAGAAAAAGGAGTCTATATATATAACTCAGAAATAAAACTTAATGGAAAAAAAATAATAACTTATATAATTACAAATATAAAAAAGATATAACTTAATGGAAATATTTACGAGTTTCGTTTCAGAATGAATTCATTTGCAAATTCTGAAGCGGATGAATTTTCTCATATTAGTGAAATTCCGCATAATATTAGCGAGCATAATAGAAAAAATAAATGTAATAAGAATAATTCTTTGGGACAAGAAATAAAAATAATTCTGTTTGATATATAGTGCAAAGCAGATATGAAAGATGAAATTTATTTCTTGAATCTCATTATTTTATGTATTATGCCACTTTAATGAAATTGCACAAACCAGCTTTTAATAGATTTGATTTCATGCTTACCTTTATAAATGATTTATAAAGTAGGAAAAATTCATTTCTTTAGATTTATATCATTCTACTTGTAAAACTTTTTGCGATTAATTAATGAATTCAGAAACCAAGGAAGGGAAACAAATAAGAAGTATCAACAAATTTTCTGAATTTATTTTTTTTTATCAAGAATATATGTTCTTTTGTAAACTGAATCTTTTTGCTGACCAGGGTAAAAAAAAAGAAGAAAAATAGAGGTGTTGTGCCATCTCAAAATTCTATACTTGAAATGACGTAGCCATAGTAACAACTTTGTTGGAGAAGAAATTCCGAGCAAATAGTTAAGTCAAGTGTGAATTAATTGAAAACACACTTGTTTCAATTAAAATAATTTGTTTCATGTCGCGATGTCACAAAAATGTTGTAAAAAAGGCCGTCTCTGAAGTGAAAATTAGATTATCAGTTACTTGTCTCTTGATTTGAAAGAAAGTAAACTGATTAGACACAGTGAGCGCTCTGACGCAATCACATAATAGTAAATGGATTAAATTATTGGTATAAAAATTCGTCTGTTAACTATTTTTTCTCTCTTAGTTGGTTTGCCACGAAATAACAATTCACCCCCCTCGGTGCTGTCTTTTTGTTAATGTCTTCATACCAAACCATACATTATTAATTCATGAAAGTCTCGAGATTGAGTGCAAACGATGTTATTATGTATCAAAATAAATATGTAAGAACTTTTTTCTTCGTTATGAGTTATTTTTAGAATGAAAATGAAACTAAAGCATGGATTCTTGATGAGAGGCGGTTATAGACTATTGAAGATAGAAGGCATTGTTATGAGATCAAGAGAATAAAATTTGATTGACCTCTCACTTTCCAATTTCTCACTTTCCGTCCAGGGACCTTTGCAACCCCCTAGTCATGGTTTCATTATTGATCGTAATATAAACTAAACACCACAAAAGCTGACTGCACTCGCGTCTCGTGACATACAACTTTGTGACAGTCTCATTTTCGTTGTCATTTCGGTTCAACAGCGTGCCATGCTTTCCCAACGAATTGCGGCAGCGTTCGCGGTTGAGTCGTGGGTTCGAGTCTTGAAATTCAGTAAGGATTCGTTTTATAATGGGACCGATGCTCGTTGAATTTGTAGTGGCACAGTCTCACAATGGTATGAGGAGGAAGTTTAGAGATGGAAGTGGCAGCTCAAGTGTTTTTCGCGCCGCTTGAGCGTAATGCGACTTTAATAAGGAATCATTTCTTCCTGAATGGAATGCAGTTTGTTTCTCCAATGAAAAAATATATGGACTCCCACTTTCCAAACGGTAGAATTACAGTTGGTAACCAAATATAATGTTTACCGTTTCTCCCTGTTAAGAAATGATCACATCTATCGAAAATGCGGTCGTTAATTCATGATATCGCCGTTATATCAAAAATGCTCAAAGTGATTAAAAAAAACACCGCATGCTTGTAATTAAATAGCGATGAATAGTTTTTAATAAGTAGTTTCGTTCTTCATTTAAATTTAAATTCTTATATGTTGTATGTACCTATAAACTGAATTTTCACTGTTCAATAATTTTAGTATTTTTTTGAAATAAAAATGAGTAGTTTTTGTTTTTTAAATATGTAATATGGATTTTTTAATACTTTTTTACACGGTTTCTTGTGAAAATATTTAGAGTTTTTTCAACTGACACGATTTTCTGATAGTTGTGGAACATATCCTAAATTTTCCATATGTCGCATGTATATTTTACACGATTTTCTAAGGAATGTATATATCGTGTAAAAAGAGTTGGGTATATATATATATATATGCATTCTCTACGCATTTCTTAATGTTCATTTGTTTACATATTTTTCGTTTTAGATTATTATGGGAGCTGCATATTCGCCTATAATGTACGTACTTATGTAAAATAAGTCTTTTTTATTTATAACAGTTTTATATTTTGCTTTAATGCTTTTAGGCTAACAGCTATCGTAAGTGTAAATTTTCATATATATTATCACATATTTTTTAATTTCCCCCTTAATTCTCTTATTTATATGTGAAAATAATATTTAAGTTTTTTTTTTGGTATAATCTTGTTCTTTAAATATTTTTCTTGTCATTAATTTTTTTTGAATTTTTTCCTTTATTTTTTAATAATTAATAATTTTGATTTTTAATATTTAAAAAAAACTGATATTAATTTTTAAATTTTTCTTTAATTATTTATACTTAATTGTTTTATTATGTATTCTCTATGAATTTTGAAATAATATATATATATATATATATATATATATATATGTAGAACGAGGTGGTGAGATTGTATATCCCTAATCTACATTGGTTTGTCCTTACGCAAAGGGCTGGTTTGTCTAGGGGAGTAATTCCATTACCGGATTCTATGATTTCAATGACTATGCTTGAAGTTGTTAGTTTATTAGAAGGAGAGATGAAGAGGGAAAATATATAAAACTGACCAGTGCATCGGAAAAAGATAGATAATGGCCTCATTTAACCATATCGGTGATGGGCATTGGGATGCGCTCTGGCTTTAGGAGTTCACCTTCAACATGGGAAATGCGAAGGAGAAGAGATGTAGAAAGAGAGGGAAAGAGACACCGAGAACGAAATGTCGCTACGAATGCATTAAAGCGAATAACCCAAAATATTTTATTAATAAAAATTAAAATGAGATTATGACAAGTATATTATGTTTGCCTGTACGGTACACAGCTTTGCTTTATAGCATATATTATTTTATAACAATAAAATACACGTTTCATTGCCTATGCTTGATTTTGTGATGGTTTGTGATAGTATGTCATCAGTAGAACTACTTTTCTGCAAATCAATTGAACTTTAAGAATCAGCGCTTGCATTATTTCCTATCTTAAATGATTTTTAATACGAGGCTCTAATCCAAAAATAGCAACGGAATATGCAATGAGGATACTTGATTTAATGCCTGGAAGATTAAGCATAGAAACACTTTTGAAACAAAGATCTCCACAGAGTGTCTCGACGTATTGCATGATCCAATGAGAAGCTCTGGCTTCCAAAAAATGAGTCTTGATTGAATATTGGGCTAACGTTGGTCGTAGAGGTGACAAATTATATCTAGACGATACATTTAAAATCAATTTTTTTTTCTCATTTTGTAAAGACATAGGTAAAATAAAGACAATGGTCCGCAATAAAATAGTAATGCTGCATCGACGAACACATACATGCTTTGCAATAAGACAGCAGTTAATTTATGCATGTGTTCGTCGATACTTGCTTTGCAAGATGATTATTACGTGAGAAATGTTTAGAACATGTTTATGAATTAAGAGATAAAACAGCCACTTTTCTGGAAAAGGAAAACCAAGCGGAAACCGAAATATCCCTAGATCATTTTATTTATGTTGAAACTGAGCTACTTGGTTAACACATTCGGGAAATTAAATACCTCGAAACTTCAACCCCAAGTATCAAACACACATATGTAGCATAAAAATGATAAAGTTAAGGCTTTTGATAGAAAACTACAATTATGGAGGAAAAATTTATATCAAGTAAGCCTAGAAATGTTTACATTATAATCATTGAAAATCATTTAGTCTTGCTCTCAAAGAATTTTGAAAAAGGATTTTCTCGCTGACAACAACTTGGTAGCAAGTTATGAGGGATTTGGGAGCTATTTCAAAAATCTCCCGAAGTCTCTCAACTGCGGAGGAAGAAATCTTCATCACTTCACAGCAAGTATCGAAATCAAAAGATGATTTAGTAATAAATGATTCTGAATTTCAAAGCAACAGTGGATGATGAGTTTTCCTCTGCTCTGAGAACAAAAACATTCCTTTTACTATTAACTTTTCCAACATTCTACCTTTTTAAAACAAATTTGCTTCGGTGACTGATTTGAAGAAAAAATATGGATGTCATTTAAATATAGAAAAAGAAGTCTACAGTGTCAGTTTCTAACATTAGACTTTTCTCACAAACTTTTGAGCTGCAACAAAGGTCCAAGGGATCTAATAATAATTATTAAATTTGTTTTTAATTTTGTATCGATGAAAGTTAATTATTAATGACATTGTGAAGTACTGATAAAATCCTATTTATAAGCGTATTACATCAGTGTAAATGTGTATTGTATTTTTTATTATATCAGGATGTATTTTACTGTTCTTTCTATACATTAATCAATTTTTGAATGACATTTTATTTCCGTTTGCTCGCGTACACTATTTGGCACTCCTTAGATATTCAGAGAGAACCACTGCATTAAAATATAATGAAATTAAATATTGTTAGTTACTTGTCGAATACTTTTTTTTGTTTTATCATCAAGAGTGTCAATGAATCAATTATAACTTCCCCTCATTGTTAAAATTTACTGATTAAATGTTGACCATAGTGTAAAGGAAACGTAATAAGCTAAATTATGATTGCTGAAAAGTATTTATTTTGCACATTTAATTAAAGACATGTAAAAAAGGTATAAATACTACATATATGTCAAATAATTATTTTAAGTACTGTATTCTCGAATAAGTTGAATAGCCAGCGAAGAACGAGAGAAGGAAACCTGTTTCTCTAGCAAACGTGGTTTTTAAATTTTGAAAATACCATGAGATAGGGAAAAAATCCTAAACCAAATCAACATCTGTCCTGCTTTCAATTACGGAAACAAGAGAAGGAAGAAGAAAGAAGAGAAATTCTTTGAGGAATTTTATACATAAAAGCGTTTTTCAAAACGATGCACATTTTAAAATATTTTTAAACTGTTATAACTACAATGATTTATTTTTCTTGGCATTAGTTATTAGTTGTTATAAAGTATTTTCTAAAAGTGAAATGATTTAAAATAGAACAGAAAAAAGGTAAAGAAAAATTCGCTTTTGCTTTGACGTTACTCATACACTCATAATTCTTTTTCTCCTTTCGAGTTCAGGAAAATCATTTTTTTAAACGGCAGCACATCTTACATGCTCGTTCGAAATGTTCCACAGAAGAAACATAAAGAACTGATATATTTTTTTTTGTAATGGAACTTTGCCGAATCCTCGGTCTTATCCTTTCCTTGTATACTCCGAAAGAACACGGAATTTGGTTTATTTGTTGCAATACGCATCGCAAGTGGTATTTGAAAAAAATGCATCGGAAAGATGTAGAAGGTGCATCGCTTGGGAATAAAATATGCTACACAAATTACGAAATTTTTACTTTTTCGTCAATATACTGTAACTTCTTGAATGTTTGCTTTTGCAAGAGGAAGTCTCTTTCCTTATCGATTCACGAGATTAGTGATGGAAAAAAAAAAGAAAAGAAAATTCCTATCGCGAGTGGGCTTGATAAAAAGGAAAAATGAGTGTGAATCCACGTACCGGATGTATATATAGTAAAATAATAGATCTAAAAGAGAGGGATAAAAATCCCTATCCTATATCATGTTAGAATAAAAATTATCTAAAATTATACCTTGGCTGTAAGAAATTCATTTTTTCTCTCCCCGTGGAAGACGGTTAAATCAGAAATATTTTGTCATCTGGGAAAGAGTTCATTAAAATATTTGAAATACCAAGCGTTTTCTTTTTTTATCTCAAATAAAATGGTTAATAAAACGAAAAGAAGAGATGCTGTTAATTACTGATCGTGAACAACGTCAATTATTATTGAAACATTTGCAACCTTCTAGTTTATAATAAGAGCGGGGAAAAGGCTTTGACTAAATTAGGAAAGAGATTTCAGACGAGTAATCATAAGAAACCGATTACTTCCTTACAAATTGTTCTGTTGTTAAACTTAACCTGAATTCGAAGCTTAATAGGCTGACGGCCTCACTCGAGCAGGAGAATAAATATTACATTGTTGAAAAATATTGTCATTTTAAACTACAATCAAATACCACGGTGGCATTAGAACGGATCCTGAGTTTTCAAACATTTTTTATGTGGATAAAAAACTTGTACATTTATATTTATTGCACGTTTTTGGCATTTCTAAATAGTTAAATAACGTGCAGGAAATCGCGTTGTCTTCCGAACTCCGTTATTCTTTAGTAGATATCGAACGCGTGGCCTGCGTTGCTAACTTTTTAATAGTAACAGATATTCTGAAGCATTTTAAATCATTAGTACATCAGGAAATGATGGTAAATTTTAAAAGTCTAAAAAAGTCTTCTCGAAAAGAAAATTATTCGCCATTTCATTTTTGAAAGAAATTAATAACGCCGGTAAAAAACGAGTTTTATAAACATGGGTCTTCTTTAAGACTTCATACTTTGCGTATCATAATTTTTTATACCTTAAGATTTTACGATGGGATAGTTCAATTTGTTGGTTTCATTACTCAATTGTTTCACGTTGTAAACAATTGGAATCATCAGTAAAATTTAATTCTTTAAATAATAAGTTTTAATCAATTAGTTCTTATTAATTAAAACTAAAATATTGTATTGTCATCCAAAACTATCGTGTATAGAAATTTTCAGCTCAATTGAGCTCATTAAAATATGAGAAAAAAAGCTTTTAAAGTTTTGATCCAGGCATAGTTACAACGTGAGTAGAAGAAAACCCATTAAAAATATACACTGTCTTCCCTTTTTGAAGTCAATAATGTTGCTATGAGTTTTCAGATCTTTTATAAATATTTAAAAATATTTCCGAAAGTAAAAAAAAAAAAAAAAACCTAAATCGTGCATAGACATTCATTTTTTCTCTCTCTTTCGAATGAATTTTATTTCATGTAATTAATTATAAACAATAATCTATCTTTGAAAAGAAAAATAGGAAACTCCACAGGATTAAGATTATGCTGAGAAATTCACGATCGTGTATCGGTGGGAACCTTAATTTTGTCCCAACTTTTGTAAACTTGTAAGTATGAGCTCTTTAGTTTTCTTTCGCCCATTATATTGTTCATAGGGAAGGCCGTTGATCCTCAAACCCTTATGCATTGTTATAAATGATCCTTATTATGCATTGTTATAAATTGAAGTTACTATAAATAGAAATAATATTATGTAAAGTGATTATATAAATTTTGATGTTCTGTGAGGACGGCTTTAGAAGGAGAAAAATACTGAGCGGGTCTTAACAGTATGCAAGTTGTAGAGCGGTCCGAGAAGGATGAGATGATATTAAAAGAAGGATCCTTTGACTGTGTTTTTTTAGGGAAGCTCTGGTAGTAGTGATAACAGCGTCGAAATTCTGTGACGTTGGTTATCTCTCTTTCACTGAAATTAAGGAGAAATAAAAACGGTTATAAATCAACTTGAATGTTATATTTTATTGTATATTTTTGAAATCAGGAAATGAATATTCAACATTGTAGCTTCTATTTCATTTTTAAAAAAATATCTTACTTAAAATTAGACCCAGTAAAATACTAGTATAAATTAATTTTATAAAATTGAAAAATATATTCCTTTGAGATAGTTTTATGAAGTAAAATATATTTAATCTTCTTTAAGTTAATAAAAGGCATACAAAACCTTTGTATTTCTTTCTCAAATAAACGTTTTTTTTAAAAAAAATCAAGCAAATATAATCACTGACTTTGAGACTTTGCTTTGAAGATTAGTAAGATAAGGAAAAAAAAACATTAATTAAATAAAAGTAGGTCTGTTTCTTTTTTTCCTCTTTTCACGTGCATATTTCAATTTTCAGTACTATATTATGAATTCGTAGTAATAATTAATGCACACCAAGGGAAATTTTTCTTCTGTTCATTCAAAGTAAACGCAAGAAAACATATCATCAAAAGATTTGTTTTTCTTTCAAAACTTAACGTTTTAATTGAAATAATGTATCTACTTAGAAAAAAAATTAGAAATCTATACCATGTATATTCTATGTATAATTTGAATTTTATGAAGTTAGATATTAATATGAAAGAATCTTAAAGGTATAAGGAAAGCCGCATGGCATAATAAAGATTTCGTATAAAATTAATTACCTAAATGCGTGTGTAAAATATTTTTTTTTAAAAATATTTAATAACATTAAATCAATTTTTGTAGCCAATGCGAATCGATAAAAGAAACATAGGCACTGATAATGAAAGTGTTCTATTGTATTCCATGAAAAATAAAAATAATCTAAAATTATTTTCTGTCTTTAGATGATTGTTTTATGATTGTTTTTCATGAAAGATAAAACATTTTTACATGTACGTAAAAAACCCGAATATCAAAAGTAAATCTTTCGTTGAACGATCGATACAGTTCTTAGCACATGTACAGCTTTTAATGAATTCAAATTAACTTATAACAAAGAGCTTTCCTATTTAGTGATGTACGATAACCGTCTCTTCTTCCTCCATAACCTTAAAATATTTATATGAAAAACAGCGAACAAATAAAAGAAATTAAGTAATATAAATTGTAATAGTAAATTAAGTTTTAATAAACACAATAGTAGTGATAGATGTAAAACCTGCTGATAAATAACGCACAATTTGATTAAAAAGCTAAACTGACATTTTGAAAAACATTTAATTGCCTTTATTTTTTGAATTGTTCGAAAAACCAGTAAGTTTTTTGGACAAACTTTAAATAATATTAACGTGAGAATTAATCAACATGGGCATGTTTCAAAAAATATAATAGCATAAAGACAGCCATAAAATTCAGATCAGGCTTTTAATTTATATTATTTTGAACATCAGAAAATCTATATTTTGTGAAAATTAAAACTAATAACAAAATATATTTTGTTGGGAAAAACGCTGTATTAATTTCTACATTACTATTAAACTTCAATGGCTTAATGTATTGTTCTTTAATAGAAATAATTTGTAAATTATTAAATAAAAAGAGAATTAGGAATATTTTTACAAGAATCATAATGATAATAAGTATAACGAGGTTAAAAATTAAAGAAAAATTAGAGGTCATAGGTATAAAGGAAAAAGATAATAAAGAAAAAGATAATGCATATGAATTATTTTGAAAATAATTATAATATTAAAAACATAAAATATGTTATTTAAAAGAAAGAAAGAAGTATTCTAAAAGAATAACTTGCTAAAGATAGGAAAATTGATAGTCAGTGCATGCCTATTATTCAAGACATTACTCATCACCTGATAAATAAATATAATAACGAAAACCATAATAAAGAATATTTTAGTACAGAATACATTAGAATTTCCTTCCATTTAAAATTACAATAAACTGTGAGTTCTGAATACGTAAAGAATATTTTGAATGGTCTTTGATATTATAATGAAAAACAGATATCAACTAAACAAAATATTTACATGAACTTTCAACCTTGCCGTCACTGAAGTTTGGGCCCGGGACCTCTTGACGTGTAAAAGAGTGTCCTACCTCTTAGCCATTGATGATTCAGAGTTTCGTGGTAGTATTAAACATACGAAGAATGATCTAAATTGTAATTGCAAAAAATATAGAGAGTCTATGAATATAGAGCATCAAAACGTAGTTAAGATTGTTCTCAGCATTATAAATGAAACAAATTTCAGAAATGTATTGAAAAAGAGTTCTAGCTTCAGGACTATGCTTTCTAATAGTAACTCAATCAGTAAGATAAGGGTTTCTAATGTTGTTCATAATTTCATCAATAATCTTGCCTTTAAATATAATTTATCTGTAGTAAAATTAAATGAGCACAAATACGATATTAATAATAATATAAGCTTAGAGCCAAAAGGTTGTATAAAATTTCATGATTAAAGAAACAAATTACAGAGCTAAAAAAGAGTTTTTATGTAATGTTGACAAGGTTCCAAATAATTATACAATAATAAGCAAAAACTATTATAATTAAATAATAATTAATTGTCTGTAAGTAAGCAACGCTTATGTTGAAAATAATTTTAGTGAACAAGAATTTAATAATAATTTAAAAAGAAGGAATTAACGGCTTTTTATAAAAAGTAAGATTACAAATTAATAAAATTAAATATTCACAGATCTTTATAACCCCCAATTTCATAAAGACCCCAGTAAATTAAAATGCCTCACTAATAAATTTATTACTTAAATTACAAAAGTAGAAAAAATATTACAATTTTTTATAACATAGCGTTAATAAATTTAATAAGATTGCATTCATTAAATATAGTTGAATATTATTAAGAATATTAAAGACAAAGATAGATATGTATACATATAAATGATTTTGAAGATCTCTTTGATTCTGTAGATGAAGATGATCTAATAAAGATATTGTCATTAATTTATAAGAAATATATTACTAATTTAATCTCTTATGAAAAAATTTGTTCCTTTTGTTGATCTTATCGTTTAATAAAGTTATATTAAATACAATGATAAAAAAAATAAGCAAATGAAGGTTATTCCGCCAGGAGGACCTACAAGTAATAGCTCGGTTAATTATGACTTTCATTTTTTAACAGAACTATACCGATAACAATGATTTCTTATATATAGATGACCGTCTCATATAGAATTACAATGATCATTTTGAACATAAACCTAATTTATTTTTTATACTGCTTACTTAACTGTAATTCAAACTAATAATAATGCAAAGATCTAGAATATTTATACATAAAATTAAAAATCATAGGTGGTAAAAGAAGAAGTAATATTATAATAAGGGAGATTATTTTAAATTTCATATTATTACGGTACCGTTCTGGAATAGTTGCATACATTTTTCGACTTTTAGACACACTAAAAATCATAAATAAAAGAAATTTTTAACCAGCATCATCAAAGTAAACCATCACATTGATTTTTTAATTACACATTTAAAAATGATAAGTATAAATTAAAATAACGATGTATCTTTTTTTACTTTGGAATGAATTATTATTAGAATATTTTTAAGTCGTTTTACTCAGTGATATGTGTTTTCTCAAATCTTGACCAATAGATGCGTCATAATCTACAGTTTTGTATTTTTGAATAAAGAATTTATATGTTAAAAAGAACAAAGTTTACTACAAAAAAGAAAAACCATTATATAAAATATTTTTAAAGTATTTTAGAATTTATGTATTTTTTAATTATGTATTATTGGTATAATAATTTTTTTCTGATTAGTAAAACTGGCTGGGATTTTTATCGATATTTTTTCGCTTTTTATTACATAAAATAAAACAATAATTAAATAAGGCAGTATTGAATGTTTAATAAGTACAGAATCACCATTTTGAATACTACAAATTTTGAAGAAAACAATACGAAAAGTTTTTTCAATCTCGATTCATGTATCATAATTTTATACCACGTATATTTCATATTTAATAAATTAATTTAATTTAACTAAAAGGATTTTGTTTCGTTCAAATTTTTTTTTTACTTTGTTTTGTTAATTTTTTTTCCGAATTCAGATATTTTTTTGAATTTTAGTTTTTTACTAATTTGTTACAAATTAATATACTAAGTGGGGTGATTGGATGAATAATAAACACGCATTTCTGTTTATAGCCAGAAACGATTATTTAAATACTTTTATAACATTTTTGACGATTTTGTTTTTTGTATAGTTTTACTTTATCTCTTTATTTTGACTAAGCGGTCTTATTTTTCTTGTTTTCAGTTTTATAAGTTTGTGTAATTTTATGACTTTTTTAACAATGTAATAATAGTATATTTTTAATGTTAAGTATTGATTTTACATTTTAAATGCAATTTACATTTTAAATAAACTACGTGGAAAGAATCGTTTGTAAAAATCCATAAAAAAGGTCTAACTAAATTGGATAACTGGAGAGGAATCAGCCAATTGCCTATTCCTTCAAATGACCTTACCTAGATTATTAGACTGAAAGATTGCAGGAACAAAACTATTAGATCAGAATAAGCTAAATTTAGAAGAGAAAGAAAGTACACATTGCAACATTTTTGTTCAAAAGAACATTTTTAAGCAATGTATTAAACTAAATTCAATTTCTTACTTAAGTTTCATGGATTTCTAAAGAGACTTTGACATCATAAAGAAAGACTTCCTATGGAAAATCTTAATTTCTTAATTGTAATAGACTGGATAGTGACACAGATTTTAAAAAATAAAAAAAAAAAAAAAAAAAAAAAAACGGGAATACGACAGGATTTCAATTCAGCACAAGATCTTTACTATCCTGATGATATTGCCTTCAAATGTTGCTTATTTGAAAAAAACGGCATATATATATATATACATATATATATATATATATATATATATATATAAACACATGGACAAAAAAAATTAGAGCTCCAAGAAATTATTGCGTAATCGTAAAAACACTTTGCATGAAGGTACATGTCAGGGAGATATGCAAATGATTAGAAATGCAGCGTGATCGCACATTACGTATAGCCGGTAGAGGGCATTTAACGTCGTTCTCCGTGGAGTATAAAACAGGTAACCAAAGCTTGTTTGAGTGTGCTGAATAGTTTACAAAGGAAGAGCTGAGGTATACATGCCATTACGCCGTTTTCGAAGACAATATGAGCAGCTGTTGCAGTTTGAGAGGGGGAGAATCATCGGCATGAGGGAAGCTGGGTGGTCAGCTAGGCGAGTAGCTCGTCAATTAGGCCGCTCTGATTGTGTTGTGAGGAGGTGTTGGGACCAGTAGATCCGAGAGATGTCATTTACACGAAGAACAGGCTCAGGACGCCTTCGACAGACCAGTCGTCGAGAAGACCACCACATCGTAAGAAATGCACGAGTACAGCCAACTGCTTTATCGGCCGCCATCCAGGCACAGGTAGCACCTTCACAAGGGGGCCCTGTGTCTTCTCGAACCATACGAAGGCGTCTGGCTGAAGGACATTTGGGATCGCGGCGCCCATTACGTTTGCTGCCCTTGACGCCCACCCATCGACGCCTCCGTTTGGAGTGGTGCCGTGCACGAGGAAACTGGACTGCAGCGGACTGGAACCAGGTCGTCTTTAGCGACGAATCCAGATTCAATCTCAGCAGTGATGACAATCGTGTTCGTGTGTGGAGACCCCGTGGTGAACGCCTCAATCCTGCCTTTGCTTTACAGCGACACACCGCTCCCACAGCTGGTGTGATGGTATGGGGTGCCATTGCCTACAATACATGGTTACCCATAGTATTGATCCGTGGCACCATGAAAGCCCAGCGGTATGTCTATGACATCCTGCAACCACATGTGTTGCCACTCATGCAATGGCTCCCAGGAGCCATTTTTCAACAAGACAATGCTCAGCCTCACACGGTAAGGGTGTCACAAGACTGTCTCCGCACTGTTACTACATACCTTGGCCTGCCCGTTCCCCATATTTGTCTCCAATCGAGCATATCTGGGATCATTTAGGACGGCAAGTTGGGCATCCCACGAGTTTGAACGAACTAGAGGAAAGGTTCCAGCAAATGTGGAACGAAATGTCTCAAGACATAATACAGAACCTGTATGCCTCAATGCCCGATCGTATCGCATCGTGCATTCGTGCTACAGAGGGTTCAACAGGGTATTAATTTTTCCTTCTTTTGCCTTTTTCTCTGAAATAAATGATCATTTTTCTCTTATTTTCTAATCATTTACTTATATCAAAGTAGTCATTACGTATGCAAAATTTTGTTTCATTTTGACGACTCCTTCTTGGTGCGCTAATTTTTTTGTCCATGAGTGTATATCCCACAATTTATAAATATGATGACATGTCTTTGGTAAGTTTTTATATTTCATTATGTGTTTGAGATTGCTTACCTTAATATTAAAATTATTGCTATATTTAATATATCTTTTTTTCGTAAAAAATATTAATAGGTGTTAAAATATTTTAGGTAAGAGAGAGAGAGACAGACAGAGAGAGAGAGAGATATTATTTAAATGCAATTTTGTATTTTAAATCTAATTGAATATGTTTACATTCTTTCTTTTATTCTGTGATTGAATTTTGTTTTACAACTATCTTTTTATAATATAATTTACTGAAGTGTAATACTTAGATCTGTAACGCCATATAAATATATATTATTCCATTCTAAAGTACGGAACAATATTAATTATATTATGCTCATTTTTCTAAATTCTTGCTTTTTCTTACTTTGTTTTGTTTTAAATTGGTTTGATTTTTAAAGGGAATGTAATGATTACATAGGGTTTGAGGGGTTTTAAACTTTAGATTATTTGATGATTTAAGAATATTTTTGGTTTATTTTTGTAAGTATTTTTCGTTTGAAAATATTTTGATTTATTTTTTTAATTTTTAGGCTATTTCATTAACTATATGTTTTTCTCTTAATTGTTTTTATATTAAACAATTTTAAAATGTTTTGTTCTAATAATATGTTCTTTGTATATCTTGTTTATAAATTACAAACACACACACACACATATATATATATATAATCTTGCATTATGTATGAAAAAAATTAATAAACTGTGTCGTCTTTTTTTTTTCTGGGCTTCTTTTCAATTGAGGCTTTATTGAAAAATTTAAATAAACTTTACCATGTTTGCAGAGATATATATAATGATGGAGAAGTGTTGCAGGATTAAAAACGTTTAATGGATTCAAAGTAACCCTATCAGTAAATTACGCTATTACAAAAAAACGTTGCTATTAAAACTCCTTTGGACGAGGACACTAACAAATCCCAAATTAATACAAAAAAAGAATACTTATTAAAGAAGTAGCATAATTCTAGTTGAAAATCTATAGCATATATCAATATTACATTAAGAATTAATATTAGAAATATATTATTATATAATTAATATACTTTTTACTTACATAAAAGTATAGTTACATCAACTGCAATGTTTCTAAAATGAAACCTTATGACTCAATTTTTACTTATGTCATAAATATAAAAAAATAATTTTATACAAAAAAAAAAAAAAAAAAATTGAAAATTCCAAAAAATTTCTCGAAATTTTTCATCAAATTAAAAAATGATTTCATAATTAAAATTTAGGAAAACTATAAAGTAATAATCTATTTCAATACAAATAGCATCGACATGTATTGACTGTAAGATGAAGTAGCTTTTGTAGAATTTAAAAAAAAAATAAAGTCCTTTAAAAGCAAGTCTATCTCAAAAAAAAAATTTAACTTAAAATAACACTAAAATACAATGTATAATTTGAGCATAAAGACAAAATATTAATCATTAATAAAGTTATCATATATATATATTTATACATATATATATATTTGTATATATATATATATACACATATAAAAATAGTTAATGTTAAAATTATTATTCCATTTTAAAATTTAAAATTTAACACTTGTTAGGAGTGACAGGAATTTCTAATGTGTCCGAATTTATTAATTTTCTCAGTAATTTTAAAATTGATTTAAGCGCAGTAAGCTCTTAAACATCTCTATACAAAAAAGTGAAATACTATCATAGGGACAAAACTGCTTTTATAAACATCGCCGATCATGATCTCTCGATCACATTCAAAGGAATTTTGGATTTAAACTCCAGTAGACTTATAATTCTTATAAAACTATATTTATAAAGAACAATAAATTTTTTGTGATTTCTTGATAAAACAAAAAAGCTTCAGTTAAAAGAAATAAAAAAATTGTTTTAAAACATTTTTTTCTCTTGGCAATTTTATTAAACTGATAAGTATATCTTTTAACTATGCGAATATTATTCCGAGACGAAAGTCTTTTTTTCTGTAAAAGTTACGGTGAAGACAACCTACGGAGGCAAGAATCCGTTCACTGCTTTATGGATCTGACAGATTCTTTTCAGTTGAATTAAAGTATTCGAACTCATTCGTCTATTAAAATGCATCTTATTCTAACTTGAAACGTACAGATTTTTTGCGCAACATCTCAACTCCATATGTTCCATTCGTCCAATCAATGCCACCAGCAGATGTAAAGCACAAAAGGATATCCTTTTTTAAAGATATTTAAATTTTTTTTCTACCCACCATCACCTCGAGCTCATTTACAAAGCAATGTTTGATGCAGCCGACGTTTTCAGAGAGGAACAGTTGGAGCGCTGTCTGAATGCGAGTTGCTTTACATTAAACGGAGAATAGAATGCTTCCAAAGACTGAAATAATGTTTAAAGGTGACTTTTTTGTTCTCGAAGACAAATGACACTTATCTATATTGAAGAGCATATAAAAGATGTCAAGGGATGAATCGTAGATCTTCCTTTGTGAATCTTGCTACATTTCTTACTAATAATAGATTGAAAGATTTCCCACCGTTTTACAGAGCATTAAAAAGTGTTTTTATTTAAAAATGTTTTAGAAAAGAAGATAACAGCTGACGAAGGTAAAATTTTATTCTCAGTTGGAGTGAAATGAAGCAATAAAAATATGAATGAATAATTATAAATAACAAATTAATTACTTCAACTGCTGACTTCTGTGCAGAAATGCATTTAAATTTTACGATGTGTTAAAATAATAATATAACGAAAGAATCTATGTGTGCATCCTGTTTTATTGAATTAAATATAGAAATTATTATGTGTTCCATAATTTTTATAAAGTTAGTTCTATGAGAGTTGTTTTTAATATAAACTTTCTTAATTCAAAAATTAATTTTAATTTTAAATACTTCACACTTGCAAATGAACTACGCCCTTGTGGATGTACGATTTTTTTCTAAATTCACATCTTGCTAAATATAATGATGGTTGGTTAATATTTCAGTTGATGCAACTTTCTGAGCTGATGTAACTCTCATTAAATGACATAGAAATTCCGATGTTCTTTTAAATTGAAAGGACAACGTACTGAAACGTTATTCAAATGGTTGAATTAAATCAAATTGATCAAAAGAGCAGTAAAGATTCACACTACTCTAACAATGAAATTGTGTCATCATTTCTTTTACAGTTTCAATGAAGAGAACTTATTTTAAGTGAATATTTATTTTTATTCTTGGTCTTCTTGATTAATTGTTTGTTGACGTCGCATTTGTAAGTAGTACGAGGGCTATTAGGGATAGGGAGTCATTTGTATGGATGGGGATCGAAAGAAGGACCTATTCTATCGAACCAAGTTTCTAAAAGAACGAGAATACCCATGTCACTGGTCAACCGGAAACCTGTTCTTTTCTGTTCTAAGTTATTCAGAGTCGCTTTCTCCTCTCCTCCTTCCAAGATGTATAACTTTTTATAACAGGACGTGTTGCGGAAAGTTGCACACCGTCAGAGAAACCCGAAGATATTGCCTGCCTTTTTCTTCCACACGACGGCCGGCGAAGTAAATTTTCGCCGAAACCACAGATCAATCAGTTGCCGAATCTCTCTGCTGATACACCTATGACCCCTCCCACACAGCTCTGAATAGTGTGATTAACCGACGAGCGCACTCACTAGCCTCTATAACGCTCACCACAACGAGAAAGCATTTTGAACGAAAGAACGAGACCAAATAGTTTTGTTCCAGAGGAACTAGAGTGAAGAAGAACAAACTATCCGCGAAAGAACTGTTTCCGGCAGGGAGTAAAAAACAGGCAAAGCAAGTCTTGGAACAAGATCTGTTTAGTAGGTCTTCTAATAGAGCTACCTAAGCGAGTTAAGGAACGATAAGGATTTGGGCAAATGGTTTCGAACTGGAATGGGTCTCTCCGACCGGCAGGTCTTTGAATCTTTTGTCCAATTCTTAATCGATTTCCAAACCCGAATGGAATAAAAAACTTAACTGAAACCATTTAAGGTATGTGCCTACCCAAATATCACCGTTTTCGTGAAAATTTTTGAAAGTTTCTTTATTACTTTTTATTAAAGCCCACATATTTGCGATTTCAAAAATGGTTTGCATTTGTTTCTAGGATAGTTAGTTAATATATTAATGTAAGTATAAATTTTTTTTAAAAAAAATTAAATCTTTATTTGCATTTTCTGGAAAACAGTGATTTTAATTTTTTTCAATTACGAAAAATCTCATTTCTTAAAAAGTATTGCATATATTGAAATGAAATTTTACCAAATGTTCTGCACATCTCTAGGTATGCTGTGAACTTCAAAAATATAGCTTTTAAGTATATAACTATTTATTTTGGAGCTATTTTTATTTAAAAAAGTGATTTTTTTTTGTAAAATCATGTGTTTATAAGATTTGGTATAACTCAGTAAGTTTAATAGATAACTGCATTTTTTCTGCTTTACAACACAGATATATGTATATTTAATATATTGTTGAAACAAAAAGAGAAAAATATTAATTTTAATTTATTATAAGAACTTTAGCATAAATGTCATCTTTCATTAAATTTTAAACAAATATGGCCAAAATTTGAAAAACAAAAAAGTTCATTAAAATGATTTTTGAATTTACAATTTTATGTAAACCATTGAAACTAAATACATAAATGTATCACAAAAATTTTTTTTGAAAAAGAAAACTCCGAAGGTAGGCACATACCTTAATTGTATGTATTTTGAAATTTATTTATTTCATTTTCAAATTTATGAACCAATTCTAAAATTCTCACATTTTTATTAGGTATGAATTAGAAAGAATTAAATATGATGTAATAATGCACACGAATGTTGCTTATGTTTTTAGAACTCTCAAAAAGAATACGAATGGCTTCGATTTTTAACATGAATTTAAATCTTATAGCGTGATTATCTCGAAGATGCTTGGCTACAGTATGTTTATATATATTCATGCAAACTCAATTATATTACTGAATTTGATCAAATTCAAAGAAGATTTACAAAGAACTTTTTTCTGAAAATGTTCTCTTCATTTTCATTATTATTGTATGTTAGGAAAGCAATTAAGAATAGAAAATAAATTTTTTACTGCTTAATGTATTTCATGTGTACCTTTATTAATTTGTTCCTTTTTTACTAAAAACATGGAAAATAATTAAACTAGTTTATATATCTAGTATTTAATTTTTGCAGGTATTGCAAACTAAAAGGAAATATATTTATATGTTATTTTGTCTGTTTTAGCAAGAGTATAACATCTAATGTATTGCATATTTAAGCATTAGAAGCTGATTTTTTAATGAACTTTTTCTCTTAAAATGTTAAGTAATTTTGCCTTAAATTCACAATGCTCTTCATGATAAAAATTATTTCAAATTCTTTTATTCCAGTGTTTACTTTTATTTATTAATTTTTGTGTTGTGTGTATATTAACATATAAAAAAATACTCGTACTTCATTGTCACTATCTATTGATAAAATTAGAAAATAATGTCCTCTCTATTTAGTATTAGTTTAATTAAAATCGTTAATTTTTTTCTGAAATTCAACCAATTTGATTTTTCCTAAAATGTGTAAAGTAACCACATATTGTAATTATGAATTAAATTAATTAGAATACCTTTGAGGTTTTGTACGAGGAATCTAAAGAACAAGTTGATCTAAGAACAGGTTAAAGAACAGTTTTTTTTAAAAATAAACAAGAACAATTCATTCTCAAAAGAACAGAAATTCCCTTCTCTAGTCATATGGAGCATCGGTCAAGTGGAGAGGACAACACGTAAGCTGGTACTCCACTCTCCTAAATTGTTCGCCCCGCCAACGTCAGAACTTTTTAAGCCCCGATGGATTTTAACGTGCTTCAGTTGCTCTGCACGGTGCGTCTTTAGAGGAATCAGAACCAATGACTCAACGGAAATAAAGCGGGTCATTTGCTCGCGTCCCTAAATATTTCAGGGGATTTTTTTTTTTTCAAAAAAAATGTATTTCGAAAGAGAATTCTGAACATAATTATGTATAAATATTTTATATATTTCGAAAATGAAATTTTGATTATCGTTCTACATATGATGCCGTCTTAATTATCAGTTTGTCAAATATCGGGTATTATTTCTCCCGAGCCGTTTAAAACTGGTCAAATCCCCCCATTATCGTAAAATCAATTTAATGAAATTTGGAAAAAAATGTGCCTTTTTTTTTAAAGATCAATGATAAAAAGAAAGGAAAATCAAAATCAAATATTTTGTTTTTAAATTTCTCGTTGATAAGGCACAAAGTCTTATTGCATTATGTGTAAACGTAAGTTGTTTATTACTTTTTTTTGGAGAAATATGGGATTCAGTTTTGAAATATTTCATAAAATAAAACAGTTGGGAAATGTTTTTTCGGCGATGATTCACGAATTTATTGCAGAAATCAAACATTTCCAATGAAATGAGCCTATTTTTCGTCTCCTTATTTCTGTTTACCCCGCCTCTCGAGTGAGCGGAACGCTGCTTGCTTTTCTCTCAGGCGCCACTTGCAATCCATGACGGTATTTTGGGGGCGCAATTTTAGAGAAGCTCTTAGGGACGAAATGGAATGGAATCTGAAAACTTTTCTTTTTATCTGAATCTCATCCCTTTAATACAGCCAAAAAAGTTTCACACACATCTTAATATAATTGTAATTTATCGTGTGATTATTTTTATTATCAGCACTTGTAAGTTGAATTTTGTAATATTGTTTGATTGTCGTAAAGCGAGCTCCATTTTCCCGGTACGAAACTGCTTTTCTCACTCTCTGACTTCCCCGTCTCCTCAGTATCCAATTAGATCTGAGAATTGAAGCCAATTGCGAAATTTCACTTCGCTTAAGTTTATGGAATCACAGTTCCGATTCAGATGGGGTGATATGTCGATAATGCACATGAAATTTCTCTTCTTCAATGAATATGTCCAAGTTCGAAATCGAAGAATTTTCTGAATATCCAATCAATCCGTCAGCTCCGCCATAACTTTTTATTTTTAATTACATCCCATTGGCAAACGCATAGGGTTTCGCTTAAATATTCGTCACGTAGCAGTACAGATAGATGTACGTTCAATCTGTCGGGACTCAAATTATCACTTTGAGGTGGCGTGGAAGTTTGGAGAATGGAGTGCCAGCTCAGGTGTTGTTCTCGACCATTGTTCATAATTCAAAATTACGAGACCGTTGCTAATAGTTCTCATGTTGCTTTCGCGACGTTAAAAAACAATCAATCATTTGGGCGAGTGCAATTGAAAATATAATCGAGCGGGTTTTCTTGTAATTATGGCCTTTGATTGTCTATTAATATTAGACGTCCACGATCCTCATGCAACTGTTCGGACGATCCCTAGGATAACAGCAACTATATTTAAACTTTTGCAAAACCATAAATATCATTACCGTTACGTTAATAAGATATAAAACCAAATAATTGTAAATAATTTTTGAATTCTTAAGACGGTTAATTTTTGAATTCTTTTGAGATTTTGGATTCACAATTATTGAATGTTGGTTACAGGAACACTTAAATTTTGATAAAGCTTTTTTTTTTTAATAATTAAAAATTATTTTAATAGAGCTAGTTTTGTTGATTAAGATTTTCTGTCCAACCAAACCGAAATGCTTCTCAGATATCTGACTACTTTTAATTTGTCAGTTTCTGATCTTGTTTTAAAATGTGTATTTTAGTGTCCTTAGAATAAAGTATTCCATACTTATAAATCCTTTTGTGATTCTTACTTCGAGAAATTTACAAGAATTTTTAAAAGAAATAGGAGGAAATTCTGTAACAAAATGTGCTGGGGAAATGTTACAGTATTTAAATGTATTTATAATGCATGCTGCGAAATATAAACAATTATAAAAAATTAATAAATTACAACATTATTGTATGCATAACAATTTCCTTTAAGAAAAAAAAGTATTCAATACGCACCAATACAAATAAAGTAGTTAGTAATTACTTTTTGGTTTTATAACTCATATATATATATATATATATATATATATATAACAGATCAAATGAAAAGTCTCCGGCCTACCATAGTAAAACACATTTTTTTGGCAAAATTAGTTTTTTTTTTTATTCAAAATAATTCCCTTCAAGGGTTATACACTGATTATAGCGACCCTTCAACTTTTCGATACCATTTTTGTAGTACGATTTGTCCTTTGCTTCAAAATAGGCCTCAGTTTCGGTGGTCACCTCTTCATTCGACGAAAATTTCTTCCCAGCGAGCATTCTTTTGAGATCTGAGAACAGGAAATAGTCGCTGGGGGGTCTAGAGAATACGGTGGAGGAGGAAGCAATTCGAAGCCCAATTCATGGATTTTTGCCATCGTTTTCACTGACTTGTGACACGGTGCATTGTCTTGGTGAAGCAGCACTTTCTTTTTCTTCAAATGCGGCTGTTTTTCGGCGATTTCGTCCTTCAAACCGTCCAATAACGTTATGTAATAGTCGCTGTTGATGGTCCTTCCTTTTTCAAGATAGTCAATGAAAATTATTCCATGCGCATCCCAAAATACAGACGCCATAACCTTGCCAGCCGACTGTTGCGTTTTCCCACGCTTTGGAGAGGGTTCATCGTGTGCAGTCAACTCGGATGACTGTCGATTGGACTTCGGAGGGAAATGATGGAGCCACGTTTCATCCATTGTCACATATCGACGCAAAAACTCGGGTTTATTACGCTTGATCATCTTCAAACACTGCTCCGAATCATCAACTCGTCGTTGTTTTTGGTCAAAAGTGAGCTCACGCCGCACCCACTTTGGACAGAGCTTTCTCATACCCAAATATTCGTGAATGATATGATGTACACGTTCATTTGATATCTTTAGAGTATCTACTATTTCATTCAATTTCAATTGACGGTCATTCAAAATAATTTTGTGGATTTTTTTAATGTTTTCGTCGGTAACAAACTCTTTTGGGCGTCCACTGCGTCCACCGTCTTCGGTGCTCATTTCACCACGTCTAAACTTAGCATACCAATCCTGAATGGTTGATTTTCTTGGGGTAGTGTCCGGAAACTCGGCATCAAGCCAAGTTTTTGCTTCAACTGTATTTTTTCCCTTCAAAAAGCAATATTTTATCAACAGGCGAAATTCCTATTTATCCATTTTTTTCACAATAACAAAAGTTGCTTCACTCAAAATGCTATAATTCACAAACTAATGATCCGACAGCTGTCAAATTTATACACGCATCTTTTGAGGGTAAGGGCTTGCTAAAAAACATATGGATTTAAATCTAGTAGCGACATCTATGTGTCGGGCCGGGGACTTTGCAATTGACCTGTCATATATATATATATATATATATATATATATATATATATATATATATATTACTCGATAGCATCAACTATTATTAAATTAGTAACTATTGGCCTTTTTAACAAGGAAGAACACTTTAGTTATGACGTATTTTATCCATTTAATTCGAAATCTCCAAATATAATTAAGTGTTCTACACTTCATGCTATAGTTAAAAATGAATATTAACTCTGACTAATTTGAATAATGTTATTGAGATTTTTGGAAAAATTTCTATGTTTAAGCATATATTTTTATTTGTTTTTCTTCATATTCAAGATTTTTAATGTTTTTAATATATTCTTGTATTAATATTTTAATGTTTATTATGTCTTTTCATATCTTAATTATATTTTTGTTTGAATGTTTTTTGTCTTTAGCATTCATTTTTCTTGCTTTCTTAAGTATTTTTATGCTGTACATTTACATTATCTTTTTACTTTCATTTTATTCTCTTATTGTTTAATTTTTTAACATTTTAAGGTATTGATTTTAATGCAACTTTGCATATTTTGTCATTTAATTTGTTACGTGAATTTTATAAATTTGGACTGCGTTATTTATTATTCTTCTCTAAATTATTACTTTACTTTATGAATGATTTTCATGTTATAATTATAGTGACAGGCAATTGAACTAATAGTTATTAATTAGTTTATAATCTGTTTTGTATTGTTATGGTATATGCAAGGTCGTTAATACATTTTTCTATATCTGCTTTTGTTTGTATTTGGTTTAATTTGATTTTAATTACTGTATTGATTGATAGTTGGTATTTACTTAAAATTTTATATTTGGTGATGATTATCATACTTATTTTCCTGTATATTTGAATATTAGAAATCTTTCTGATATTTGAAGATTGGTGTGTTTTAATGCAAAACTCTCAGTTTTGTATTTCCTTTTTTCAATATTGATTCACTTAGGTTGTTGTTACTTCTGTTTATTACATATTTTCAATAATTTATACTGTTGAAATTATAGGATTACGTTTGGTGGTGGTTTTGGAAAAAAAACTTGATTTAAACTGTAATGGAAATTTATAGCAATTATGAATTGGGCAGATATTAAATTGAACGAGATAAGGATAATGATATGACTTTTGACAATTTTAAATTAAGGAATAAGTTTATGAACTGGAATGAGAGCAAGGCATGGTTGATTTTTATCTATATAAAAATTCTTGCACTTAAGTCATAAATACACTAATGACACATTAGAGTACTAATGACTTGTCATAAGTACACTAATGGTGTACTAATGAAAGATAAAATGTTTGATAAACAAGAGTGGGTATTTTATATAACGATACAAATTAGGGGTGGGAATATTATTTATAGTAAGTTTTAAAGTAAAAAGAAAAGATTATTATAATATTGCTACGCATAGTAAATGTCAAGTTAATACGGAATATGGTTTAAAAGTTTGGAATACTTCAAAATTGATAAATTGTATTCCAGTATTTGTAATAACAAGAGGTGCAAAACATATAAAATGATTCACAATAAACCTTTTAAGATTAACTCCAAATTTGTTTTCTGTAAAACTTATGACTGTATTTACTTACTTAAGGCTCCCGTCTACCCGACATTTTGATTTCGCTATTCCTAAGGAATTTCGACTTTAATTCTCTCATCTTTAATATTTGTATGCAATAAAGGGCATCTGAAAGAGAAAATAAATAATGAATGCGTCAATACAATTACTTTTTTCTCATATTTTTAAAAATATTTTAAAATATATTTTAAATACTGGAAATCTCGCAAACAAATCATTAAAATAGAGATACAAATATTTTTGAAAATCAGAAGAAAATATTCCGCAAAAGCCTTCATTATCTTTTGCTCTTTCAAATGCACTTTATCGCATTCAAATATATCAAATAGTAAAAATTTGAGAACTAAAGTCGAAATTCCTTAAGATTAACATTAAGCTGACGAAATCTCAAAATAGCCGGTAGACGGGAGCCTTAGCATAAAATTTGTGATTATAAATATATAGGTAAGACTTGTAATAATATTAATATTTGTATTAATCAAAACAGAAGCATGACACTAACATTTTTAGGGAAAAAAGAAAATTGCAATTAGACACTGAATAAAATTGAAATTAGACATTTTATAATCATAAATTTGAAAATGGTAGAAGTAACTATTCTTAAGAGAATGTCTAAAAAAAAAAAAAAAATTGGGTTTGAAAATTATTATATAAGGTCTTATAATACTATTTACACTTTTGGTCTTAATACTTTAGTTTTTAATAAGCATATTTTGCAAATATTTAAACAAAACGATAACAAAGAATATTTTTATAGAAATCACTGTTAATGAATTTCAATATTTCTAATACAGTTAATAAGAAAAGAGAATACAATAATAGAAATAAAAAGAGAAAATGTTTCAATTTGGAGGCTATTAGAAAAAAAAATTATATATTAATTGATAAATTAAAAAAGGACTTCAATATTAAAAGTATCTAATACTTTCTCTTTTGTATGAAAAAGAGAAAATTAAAGTTTTAAAGGATTTTAGTAACGTAAATAAAATAAATTGTAATCACAACTTAAATAATATGAATAATAATTACACACATATTGCTGAGTATGTATGTAATTATCTGGTTAATAAATAAAAAATCGATACTTGTAATAATAATAATCAAAATGTAGAGTGTTGTTGTATTGGATTCATGAATAAATCACTTGATAAAATAAACTTTAACGATATACTTAATAAGCATAAGAATTTACTTCCTATTATTAACATTAAGATTTAATTTTTTTTTTAATTTAATAAAAATATATGGCGGACAGCAATAATAAATAACTATAATAAATATAAATATTAAAATATAAATATTTACTGAGTTATAATGAATGTAATTGAAAGGAATGTAAAGTTTTTATTAATGAAGATTGCCAACATGTGATTACAGGTAATTTAAATATTGTAAAGGAAGAATATTTGAGAGACACTATGAATATATAAAGATATTGGTTTTAGAATTATTACTGCTTAAGACAATAATTTTACTCAAGAAAAAAATTAAAAAAGATATTGACAACTTCTTAAAATTAGCAATTAAGTATATTTCAGCTATTGAGGCTTTTAAAAATTTAAATTTTACACTGATGAATTGAAATATTTAAACTTAAAGATAAATGATGACCCTGAGATTAGAGACTTAAAAAGTTACAAGATGAATTCACTATTTGTTATATTAACAAAGTACCAGGGAATTGTGTGATTATTTGTAAGAAATTTTATGTTGATGTGATGTTTAAACATTTAATTAATAATGCTGACTTATTTCAAACTCCTAAATTTCACAAAGACCTTATTAAATTGAGAATTGTGACTAATGGTTCAGATACTTACATTACTATAGCTGGAAAATTTTTACAAAATACTATTAATAGATTTATAAGACTGCTATTATTAAAAATAGTTATGAGATTATTAACTATATAAAATATGAAGATTTGCTTAATTATATGAATTTAGATGATTTAATTAAGGCTATTTTTGCTAATTATGAAAAATTAAAAATTAATAGATCAAATCTTATGAAAATTTAATATTCTTATTAAACTTGTGCTAAAAGAAAAACTATAAACAAATAAAAGGTATATTTCAAGGGAGTCCAGCGAGTAATAGTTTAACTAATATATATTTACATTTCTTCGAATATAATTGAGAGATAACAATAATTTCAAATGATTTAGATTTCTGGTTGATCTTATCGTTTTTCAAGTTGATTCTAATGAAGATATTATACCTGGCCTATCCTTTTATCCGTCATATTTAAATCTGATTAAAATTAATGTAAATTCTTATGAAACAGATTTCTTCGACGTTAATTTAGAAATCGTTAATAATGGGTTTATTAGTAATATTTGCGACAAGAGAGATAAATATTGTTTTCATATTAATAAACTGCCTTCTTTTGATAGTAGTTTAAATTTTAAATATTTTTAGAAATATATTATATAATTATTTTCAGAGACAAAAATCAAATAAGCTAATTTACCTATCAATTTTCAAAATAACGTAAATAATTTCCATATTATCTGAGAAAAGGCTGATTGTCCAATTAATTTTTAATAAAAAGAAATTTAAAATATAAAAATTTTAAATGTAATAAAAATTATAATATGTTTTTTATATAGATATATTTATTTCTCTCCTCTTTATTTTATAAGATTCCCCCCCCCTTGTTCTATAATTCTCAATCTTCCATTTTTGTTCTTTCATTTATTAAAAGTTTTATTTATGATAAATGCTTTTAAATGTTTTTTTTTTTAAATAAATAAATTATTTTTAAATCTAGATGGTGACTCTTCGTTAAATTTTGTTTTCGATCTGTTTTTCATTTTTTTAAAGATTCTTGTTAAGAAACTAATTTTGTTTCTCTCTTGAATTCAGAATTGATATGTAATTATTCATTAAGAATACCAAAATATTGATGTACCTTTTTTGGTCGTTCCTGGGATCTAGTGCAATAAATGCCGTTTTAGCTGCATCAAAACTGTTCGATTAATTATCCACACAAATAAAGCTCTGCACTCCCTTGTAAATAAAATAATATTTTATTAACATCAATTTAGATGGAACATTAAGCTACACTTTACACTACAAGAAACAACACAGGTTACATAGGAGAGCAAAAAGCGTTCTCTGATTAGTGTTCATTTTGTTTTTGTGCTGCTCACTCCAATCTACAGTGTCCTCTTGTGGAAGCTACGTGGTATCTGCGTAAAAAGTATCCGATTCTGAACAATTCTATTTATTAGTTATTTTTTTGGGTTTTTTTAAATTTATAAAATTTTGCTTTTTTTAAAACAACTTGTCTTCAGTTTTGTTAAATAATTTTAAGAAAATAAAATTTTCTTGGTTTATTCAAATCGATCAATTTTCTACCATGGTTTCATTTAAATCAATCAATCAGTTTTTACTTTGGTTGCGAATTCTTTCGTGGAGTAGAATTGGTAAGAGAGCATATGTATGAAATTCGTGTAGTGTCTTATATAGATTTAAAAATTTGTTAATAGTAATGCTTCTTTAATTTATTTTATTAACATTTGTTAGTTTTTTTAATGACTAGTCAGTTAATTTCTTTCTGCATTTCTTTTTGTAGTCTTTAAAAAATTTCAACATTTTTTTCTGATGACACGTCATAAGTAAATTTTTTTATATTACATTTTGTTTTAAAATGCTTACTTTTTTTCGTTACTTTTTGGTTTACTTAATTTTATTTAGATTTTTAATGGGTTTTATAATGTATTGTTATGTGTTATTTGTTGTTTACAGTTCAATTGAACATGGATAACTATGTTTACCTCCTATTTTCTATGGTTGATTTTTTGAATTTTACTGATTTTCAGTTTGCTACCATTATTTTTTAATATAATTCACTATAGTGTAATGGATTGATCAGTAATTACAAGTATAACATACATTATTCCATTCCAAAGTATAGAACAGTATTAATTATATTACTTCTAAATTTTTCTTTTCTTTCTAAATTTTCTTTTTTTTCTAAATTTTTCTTTACTTTCTAAATTTTTCTTTTTCTTTCACTTGGGTTTCTTTTATAAATTTTCTGGTTCTTTAATAGATTTTTTAGATAGAGATAGATAGATAGATAGAAATAGATAGATAGATAGAAATCAGGCAAAGTATGATTTGATACAAGTACATGCTGAAACGTGGGAACATTGTCAGTAATAAAGTCCTAGAATTGTCAATGCAATGATTTGCGTTGTTCAGGCGTCGGCAACCTATTGAAACGGAAGAGCCGAAAGTTACAATTTACAAAATCTCCCAGTTTTTAAAGAGCCACTAAAAATTTTCGATTTGATATTGTGGTATTTGCTTATAAATGTTTGATTTTTCATTTAAAATAAATAAAATGGCTTTAAATAATGAATAATATTTATACATATAAAAACGCAAATATAGATAGCTACATCAATGGGAGCATTGACTTTGCATGTCTTTTGAAAGTTTGATTAAATCTGGCTTGTAACTTGTTTAAAGTTTCAAACTCGATTCTAGATTTTATTTGTTAGTTGACTTCTAACTTTACTTTTTATTATATTCGTGCAAGAGAATGCTTGCTCACACGAATATGTTGACCCAAAGAACGTCTTCACTCCATATGTCAACTTCTTCACTTCACTGTAGCATTCTGGAAGATTATTCCATGCGCCAAATATGTGGGGCTCAACTCGAGGATTTTCTTTTAGAGCTGTCCACTTCTGCTGCGCGATGTACATGCATTTCTGGACCTCCAACTCTTCCAACATGCTCTTGAGTTCTGTGAACTTGCCACTCCACAAGTATTTAGTTTTCAAACCCAACAATTGCATTTGAAGTAATCCAGAATCAATTCCAAATGGCTCAATGTTGATCTCATTTGTGTTTGGGTCGAGAGGATTTACTATGAACGCGAGAGCACTTTTGTTTCTTTTGAATTACTCGAATCTCTCAGCGAATCCATCCTTCATGTTTTTTTAAAGCTATGCTGAAGTAATTCGTGTCAATAGTTGCATTGATCTCATCGCGATATTGATTCAGATTTTTAAATTTACCGCTCTCCATGTCTTCAACTAAAAGAAGTAGTTTTTTTTCCGAAACAAACCACTTCTTCAGGCAAGGAGTAGACTGGGTTGCCCTTTCCTTGCAATTTTAGATTTAATTCATTTGGTTTCATTGTGGTATCTACCATGAAGTTGATTTTTGCTGCCATTTGTCTTCTTCCAATTCGGGATTTTCAATGATTTTTTCATTGAGGAATGTTTTTATTTCACTCAAGCACAAAGCAAAACGTTGCAATACGTTAACTCTGGAAAGCCATCGCACTTTATTGTGCAGAAGTAGGTCAGAAAACTGGCTATCTATTTCTCCAAGGAAATTTTTAAACTGACGATGGTAGAGTGCTTTTGACAAGATGTTATTAATAATCTTAATTACCAAGTTCATGACCTCAACTATTTCTGCCGGAAATGTTTGGGCACAAAGCGCTTCTTGATGAATTATGCAATGAAACGTTAGAATTTCGTGGTTTATTTTTTTCTGAAGAATTGATGCTACCCCTTTATGCATTCTTGTCATACTTCTAGCTCAATCAGTTGCTATAGAAACGATTTTATTTATATCGATTCCATTGTCTTCCAAGCATTTTTGCACTGCATTAATATATTTTCTCCACGAGTTTGCCCTTAGAGTTGTCGCAATCCTAGTAGCTCTTCTTTGGGACGACATATACCTGACGAAAAGGGTAACTTGTGCCGTGTTTTTTATGTCGCAAGACTCATCTATAGCAAGTGATAATGCAGATGCCAGTTGAATGTCGTCCACTTGCAAATGTGGTACATTTGAAGACCTTTTGCAGTTCTATCTTGTACGATTTTAGCAGATAATGGCAAATCTTTGATTTTTTTTTCATAAATTTTGCTTTGTTTCTAAAATCAGATGAACAGTTCTTCAGATGCACGTATAAAACAATATTTGACATACTTACCATCTGTGAATGGTTTTCCTCTTTTTACGATTTCTAATGATATTGCAAAGCTTGCCAGATTTGCATTATTGGAAGATTGCGCCCAGTTTCTTAGTATGGAACTTGACTTTTTTTTTTTTTTTTTTTTTGAGCTCTTCAACAGTTTTTTTTGTGTGTGTCACCGGTTGGATATTCACCAGGAAACTGGATATGTTTTGTTGTGAAGTGTCACTCCAAATTTGACTTCTTATTGTGTGCGAGATTTTCGTGGCAAATGAGATAAGTTGGAAGACCATCTGTTTTGCATATGAATACATACGACTCCGTCCAATCTTGATTGAATTCTCGGTTTTTTTCTTCAGTTCTCTTTTCTTACCAGATGCCTGCTGGCGGCGGAGCTAGAAAAATGATTTTTTAAAATTTTATTTAGCTATCTAAAACGGCAAACAATTAATTTACCATTATTACTTCGCTAACACTATCCTCAGATATGTAATCTAATTCTGTTACTGATTTTATTGTATTATATGCATGCATATCTTTGAGAAGATAATTCGCTTCGAAATCGTATTCTGCTTGAAACAACAATAGACATACAAAAACCGCAATCGATGAAATTAACACGCGTGCAATGTAACGTCGACCGCGTTATTCGAGGATGACTGACTTACAACACATCTAGAGTCTAGACCACATGTCTAGACTCTAGACGGTGGCTGTTTGGGTGAGACGGAAATGGAACGCAATTGGCTGAAAGATAAGCATGATCACGGAGTCTCATCTCAAAGAACAAAATGATAGTTTAAATTTATCTTATTATAGTCATGTTAAGCGTAGCAATTTGTAATTAACGATTATGAAAATAGAAGCTATTGAGAAATTAGATACTTAAAAATATTTTTCTCATTTCTTAAGGGTTTTGATAGTAAATTATTAATTTTTTCGTAAGGAACTGGAGAGCCGCAGCTTTACATAAAAAGAGCTACAGATTTCTGACCCTGGCGTAGATTGTGAATGATTTCCTTATTGGCCCATATTTGCTACCCCATCAACCCAACGCCACGATGTATCACAGATTTCAGGAATTATACTTTATAGTATTCCAGATAGTGCATGATTCCACGCGGCTTCAGCACGATGGGGCTCAAATACATTTCTACAGCAATTTCCTCAATACTATGTTTGGTCCTCGATGGATTAGACAAGGTGGACCAATCGTTCACCCGATTTATCAAGTTTCGATTTTTTCCTCGACTCCTTTAGGCTCTCCTCTACGAGACATTACTTTACTCTTATGAACAGCTGATTTCAATATTTTCTGTCACTGCCGCAACTGTTTGTGAAATCCCTGACATCTGCGAAAGGGTAGACACTGCTAAGTCTGTATCGATGTTAGCGGTGACACATTTCAGCAATTATTGTAATTATTATTGTAAATAAAAAAAAAAATTTTCATTTCTTCATAATTTCTTTTCTTTTTTTTTTCGCCAATACTTTTCATTTCCTGTCCCACGTTTCCATTCGGTATTTACAAGCATTTTACCTTCTATTAAATTTGGCTCATGAATTCTGAGACATCCTATGCAATGGAAGAATGAAGTATGAAAGCAATATGCGTTCAACAAGTTGTTGACTCATGAATGTACAAATAACAAATAAAATTGATGCTTTTTTTAAAAAAAAATTGTACTCTTGTTTTACCATTTATTTCATTTCAAATACCCTCTGTCGGTCAAAATTCCTACTAAAATTTTTTTTTGGTTAACCCTTGGTCGCACGATCTACATAATACATATATGAAGTTTCAGTCAAATCCGTTCAGCATAATTGGAGTTACAAGCTTCTGAATACTGTCAAATTTTTTTTTATTGAAAACACTTTATAATATAATTACAAAATGGGAAGTAGATTTTTTTTTGTTTATGAATTAATTTTTTTAAGAAAATTAATTAAATTTTTATTACTTATTGATTTCCCCTTCTATTTCTCTTTGCTTTTCCCTACTTAATTTAATTTTTCTCCGCATGTTTTAAATTTTTTTTCTTAAAGTTATAAATTTATAACTTTATATTAATGCCTTCAGCTTTATTTCTTTATTTAGTTTTAAATTGAGATTATAGTGGACATGGCTAATATTTTCCATTTTCTTTTAAATAAATACGGGATTTAGAAATTTCACATCTCTCAGCTTGTTGTATTATTTTGTAAGTTTTTTTTTATTATTTTTAATCCATTTTATATTCTCAGTTTTTTTGAAATTACTATGTTTTGTTTTTATATGATTTATTTCCTAATTACTTCACTTGCTTATTTGGCTTACAACGATTTTATTTAAAGTATTCTGAATGTGAACATTTGGAACATCTTTCGTGATTCTATAAATTACCTACAAAATAATTGAAGATTTTTTTTAAAAAATTTTCTAACTATTTTTTTTAAATTTATAATAATTGAATATATATATATATATATCGTCCATTTTAATATGTTAAAATAAAACAAATCATAAACACTGTCTTGAAAACTTATACCTTGTTTCTTTTTATAACAGCAGACTAATATAAGGTGCGACTTGTCTGAAGATGGATACTGAAAAGCGCCTTCTGGTGGTAAGAAGTCCACAATGAACAGACAAATACGTACTTGGTCACGTTTTGCTGACTCGTTTGGTAGAATACTTGCGAAGGTTTCCAGAAAAAGTCCCGTTGATATGAAAGAACGTTTAATATGGTTCAATTGGTTCTCGAATATAAATGTTCGCTTAGGATTTTTATATGATGTTAGAATGTTACTGGAGTTTTATACGCATAAAAATAAAGAAACCATTAAAGTAAAGGGAAAGAAACTGTTAAACAAAAGAAACTGTTCCCAAAATAAATTGAAGTGTAAAAAAAACATTTTTTTCTCCTTTCTGTTTAAGAAAAAGAAAACCACAAGACTGTGAGCATTTATTTAAAATGAGACGTTTTCGAGAACAAATTTAAGACCTCCGACTGGAGTTGAGATTTTTCTTATAGTTTAGCAAAAGTCGTTAGTTTCTTGCTGAAAGAGCGAATTTAATATTTATAACTAGCTTTACCCATCAGATTATTGCAGAATCCTTTGGGCCGAAAGATCGGTTGTCTCGAATTTCCTTGTCATCGAAACTTGAACCAATTCATAGATATTTTCTGACCTGCTTGCATTAAATACCTAACAGAATAATAAAATTCTCAGGTGGCGAGGTGTGGAAGAATGAGGGTAGTTCATGCGTTGTCATTTAACTGTGGCTCAAAATTCATTGAATTTTTCGGTTAAAGCTTTTATATATTTCTAGAGTGATGTGAATTCAAACCCAAGGTTAGCACCGATGGGGAAAAAAAGAAAAAGCTCTCTGATAAGAATGAAAATGAACTGCGACATTAAAGCAACAGTTCACGAAAGGAATCACGCAATAATCCTTTTGAGCAAAACCAAAAACGTTTGTTATCGGTCCATCAGCAAGTACATTTCTTTTCTATAGTCCATGTAAGTAAGTTTTTGTACTTTGAAAAAACTATACTTTTGTCTGAAATCAGAATGTGATTTGTTGTTTTGTGTGCCATGTATCGGCTGTTGTGAATCCGAGTCACTGATGAAGAATGAGCATAAAAATCAGAATAGCACGCTAATCTCATTCATTTCCAGATGGCAAATTTCTTTTCCTTCCTCGGATATTTGAAATGAAAGATGGTCAACTTTGTATTGCATCAAAATTTCCAATCATAAATAACATGTAATCTAAATTCCATTCTCTCACTGTCTTTCTGGGGTCTCAGATTCCCCATATTTGATTAACTCATCAAACACGGACAAAGAGCGATCTAATTTTATCCCTGTAACTCAATTTATGGAATGAAAATATATCGTTATCATTTCCTGAATTAAAACCCCTGAGAGATTCGGCTGTTTAAACCTAGCCCTAAAGAGTCCATCAGCTCATTGTTCTCGGGTCATTTCTTCTGACTAGAAAGATCAAAGTAAATATTTACCGACCGTTAAGTGGGAGATCTCCCGTCAGGTGGCTTTTCATAAAGCGTACTTTTCGCGCTTTAATTTTCAATATAAATGCACGCCTTTTGTAGCCACCTAATGCGTCGCGGAACCTTTTGAACGTATTACTTCCTCTTCAATATCGTGAACTAAAGCAGCCATTTTCTTTTGAGCCATAGGTGGTACTTAGAATCTAGGATCGTTAGGAGGAAGAACTAGTTTTTAGATCGCAACTTGCATCTCGTATAAATGAAGACGAAATTTTGCAACGAGCCTTTGGGTTAAAAGTGTCCTTAAAACTTTCCTTGGAAGCGTCAAGATGTCTGGGCGACACGCTGTTTCATTCCGTCACCCACGTGCTCTTTTATATGGAATATTTCTTTTAATTATCACAAAGAAAGGTTAGGAAAAATTCTAAATAATAAAAAGAAATGTACGCGTATTGATCGAAACGTGTGAAAACCTTAAATCATGTAAGGAATATTTATTCAATAAACATAATGATTTCCCCTTCCAAATACTATTCTATATTATTAAGGAATTAATTTCTTGAAAATATTTTATAAAACCTGAAATATTTTTCTCTCCATCAGAAAGATAAAAAAAATATTATTCAAAGCAAAGTCAGGATGTCGAGGCAGCGCGATTATTTGATGGCGGCATCTTTGTAAAATGACAATCCTTTTCGAGCTTAAATAGGAAATTGTGCGAAATAGAACTAACATTTACAGTATGTTTAATTCTCGTGTAATTAGTATACCTAGTGGGGGGAATCACAAGGTAGTATTTCATTAACCATAACAACAGTACACGTGCTGTAGAAGAATGGATTGAATGATGCACTTCCTTTTTGTTGTAGACGTGCTTTCCAAACACATATTTAGTTGTGGAGTACCTTATGTTTATGATCATGTGTTCATCATGCTCTGGAACGAACTTGAAATACATCTCGAATTACGAAAGGAACCTTCTTCTGGTATCAAGCAAGGAACAAACTGATGCGAATATGCCATTTGTGTTAATCTCAGGTAATCACTATCCCTCGAGAGAGAAGGAGTGAATTATTATTTTTAAAGGTTTTTAAACAATAATATAAGACCATATTCAATGAAATGACACTTTATACCCATTCAAATATATGAGAATTTATTCAATAATTTAAACTCCGATACATCCAAAGGATTATTCATATTTAGGTTTATTGACAGATATTTGGGACAAAACTATTTCAAAATTACACACATACACAATTTTATTTTATTAGGAGCTAATAATGATCAGATGAGTGTTTTTATTCCATTAAAAAGCTTCTCAAATTAATTAATTTTCCAACCAATCCGCAACACAATACATATATATCAATCAACGTTAAAACTATATTTTTGTTTATATAAATTATTCGTAAATAATGACATCAACCAAACAGAATTCTCTGCATGTGACTTCTCGAAGAAATCAAATTTTGTAACATTTTACACACTTCTATTAGTTTAGCTGCCTCTAAAATCTTTTTTAGTGAGAATTTTCGAAATAGAAACATTTATTTAATTGGAGGTAGAATTTCTTGTGATTTGCCTTGTTCCCCCAACCCCGACAAGAATATAAATAATTATAAATAGACATAATTTTAAATTATGCAAAATCCTAAAATTACAAATAGCATGATTGTCTAAACACAAATTTAAAAAATTTATTAATACTGAAAACCTACAGTTGTTACATAATTGAAAAAAAAAATGAGTAATTAACAAAATAACCTTACAAAAAATTAAGTGTCATTCTAAATTTAAAACATACAAAATAATATAATGAAAGGAAGCCAAAAGTTTACTGAAATATAAATTATGCATAATAATTTTAATTAAAAACATATATAAATCATCAATTAAAAAATTGAAATTAGTGAAATAGAAAATTAAACAAAACATTGCAAATATCAAGAGAAAAGAAAAGAATTAATTTGGAATGAGAAAAGTATGTTTTAACGAATTTTTTGGTTTCAGCCATCTCCACTTCAGTAATTATATTGTCATTGAAGGAACAAATCAAGAATAATCAAAATTTTAGAAGCGAATAGAATTTCAAATTACAAAAATGAAAGAAGTAAACAAAAATATTAAAACCGAAGTAAATAACCATAAATTTAAAAATTATCGATATCTATTAATACGCATTAAATTTTTTTAAATCAAAACTAAGAAGGTATAACTTTTATCTCATTCCAAATATGACGCAATATTACATAATATAACCACCAATCTTCTGATTGATTGAATGAATGTACAAAACAAAGACTTACAAAGAAAGAACTTACTGCAAAATACTTTTGCAAAAAAATTGTTTTAATTATTTAAACACCTAAGCCGAGCAGTATTTTTAAAATAATTTTTTTTGTAATAAACAAACATACTCAAACCAGTTAAATCAAATCCATTAAAATTCTAAAAAGAAACTGCTCTAATAATTTGTGCCCCCATCTGTTGGCCAAAATAAAAATAAATTTTTTAACAAACCAATATATTGAACAAATGTAAAAGAAAAAAAGCTATCACAAAGCACGCGCACGCACGCACGCACACACATATATATATATATATAATATATATATATATATATATATATATATATATATATATATATATATAGAGAGAGAGAGAGAGAGAGAGTTTAAAATAAACTATAAATGTTTATAAGTATTATATAGAGAGTAATTTACTTTCATGCAAAGTGATAAACTTGTTATAGTCAAAATTTTTAGTTTATTACAACTTATTACTGATTATTTCTTATAATATAATTAATAATAATATTTCTAAAAATAGGAAGATATAAGCATCTACTCCAGTGAGACATCTTATTAATATGAAAGTTAAAAATATCTCTCTTCATAAATATAGCTAGTAATTCTATTATCTATGAATTTAAATGTGTAGGACAAAAATATATATTAGGTTTATCTTCAGAAAGATTTTTGTAATTCAAAACGCAAGTGGATGATCAATATATCTATAAATAATGAAATTATCCCTATCATTATAATTATGTGCATAAAAATTTAAGTATAGATATTAGCCAAACTATTATTACCTTATATTAACTGGTCCTCATTGAGAAATAACCTTAGCTTGTTAAAAATGTATCATTAAAAAATATAATTTTCTCTTATTACAATATTTATTACAGATTTAAATTTGGCATAAACAATGAATTCATTCATATTATAATCCTTATAAATAATTAACAGTACTTTATTTTTTATGTGTATCACATTCAAGGGGCTTCAGAATCATAACTATGAATAGAAAATATATTCTTATGTTATTTATTTAAGTATCATCAAAAAATCCATCAGTAGGACAGGAATTTGCATTTAAATACCATTAGGATCCTTGCATTTTCAGCATTTATTAAAACAAAATGACAGTAGAAGTTCGTTTTGTACTGTGAGAATTTATAGAATTATTTAGCTTCTAACATCTTGTTCGAAGCGATTATTTTGGAGGAAGAGACCTATTACTTACATTCTAAGCCCTGAATCTCCGATTAATTATAGAGGTAAATCTTTCATATTTTTTGCTTATTTAATATATTTCTCTAACGTTTTGATTAAATTTTGAGAATCAAACATACATTTTTTCT
Source organism: Nephila pilipes (assembly GCA_019974015.1). NCBI lineage: Eukaryota > Metazoa > Arthropoda > Arachnida > Araneae > Nephilidae > Nephila > Nephila pilipes. Next base: position 21,409 of record BMAW01121092.1, on the reverse strand, counting down.
TAAAACAAGTTTTTTTTTTTTTTTTTTTTTTTTTTTTGCGGGACTGGTAAGTCCCAACGAGAGTCCGAAGCCTCTCATTTATAAAAATATTGTATATTTTAGTCTTTACTGATTCTCATTATTTGGTTTATTTTTTCCTTCAAAGTGTTAAGCCTAGTTTTTACATTGAGTTATTATACATTTTTCATTTAATTTTTCCAAGGATGCGGAGTTTTGAGACAGCAAAACTTTAATTTCAGTGGCAATAAAATAATGCTGAAAGTACCAATGTTCAAACTAAGACACATGAACAAATATTTCCAAAAATATAAGCAACCTGAAAAAAATTGAGTATCAACTTTATGATTTCCACAATGAATGACATTTTCGTTTAAATTGGGATTACTCTATTTTAATGAATTACATAAGATTCTAATACAAATTATTAAAAATGAAAATTGTTTCTTTTAATTTACCCTATCCATTACAAATACTATAATAAGGCTAATAATAAGGAACAACCAAATGCATTCTGATGGAAATCAGGATATCCCACTAGAGCTACAGTTGTCATATGGATTACTTTTTTTAGATGTTAGTTTTTATATCAACGCAGTATCTTGAAATCTTCCTACAAAAATATATGAACACTTTAACGAAATTTGAATTATCGAACACAGGCCACCCAGAACTATATTGTAAAAGATGGCCTCACATCAAACAACTGATATAAAAATATTGCTCCGTAATTTCAATATTTTAAGTTAAAAAAACTCGGAATCTGATTTAAATATCGAATGTATGTTACAATATATGTAATTATTAGAAAGGAATATTATATGACTACTTTTTTAGAATTTTGGTTAGTGTTTAAAACTATTGAGGAAGTTGAAAAGTCTAAGGAAAATGATTCTTACACCTTATGGGAGGATAGAAGAGGGGGCGGAGCTCACTAAAACGTGAGCTGTATATATATATATATATATATATATATATATATATATATATATATATGAGTATTTTCAAAGCAAAGAATGAAACATAAACAACTCTTATCACAATTAAAGGAAGTTTAAGACAATCTATACTTTTGATTGTCCATATACCATAACTTTGCACTTCTAAAGTCTAATTTTAGCATTAATGTACAGTGAATTACAAATATAATGAATAATATAAATTCTCTCTATATACAGATTCACGGAATAGATCAAAATTACGCGGAAGATACGAAATAGGATCTAGTAATTATATTTGGTCTTATTTGAGTGTATAAGGGTCTCTAATTATTCAATTGATTCAAAAGAATCTTTCTTGGAAATATCTTTCCTGAGGAACTAGATAATACACAAGAAGGCTTCTTGAGTATAGTAATAATAATAGGAAAAAAAGACCTTTAGTTAGTTTTTTATATATATTTTTATTCTTTGCTTTACAATATTTTTAGTTCAATCACAAAGGCACACCAATACTTTCCTCTCGTTTCACCTCTTAACTCAATCTGTCTTCTAATAGATCTTTACAGAGTGTTATTAACCTCTGTATACTGACCACACGTTAAAACTTTCCGACCATCTGGACATATGTACATAAAATTCATTAAATCTTTGTAACTTGACCTGAGAAATCCATTTTACTATTAAATTTACCTACTTTGTTCTCTCATCATACATTTTAATTGTTCATTGCATGAGTTGTTTTTTAAATAATTTACTATTATTAAATAACAACATGCACATGCAAGTTGAGAAAATCGGAAGCCATTTATCATAAGAGCTTGCAGACATCTTAAGTCGCTCAACTCTTTCATTTTGATTGCTGCAAAAACAAACTGAAACTGCTCATCGTTGCCTTGTGAGCATATGGCCATTTTCCTATACCTGCAGATGAGTTCTTTGTGTCTGAGATTATTTCTCGTCAAAAATTTGAAAGAGAACAACTTATATATATATATATATATATATATGTGTGTGTGTGTGTGT
>BMAW01121092.1:991-16448 GCA_019974015.1 Nephila pilipes | reverse complement strand
TATATATATATATATATATATATATATATATATATGCGCAATTTTTTTCCTTTAAAATCACATGTTATTAAAAGCAATCACAAGCATATGAAAATTTTATTACACTTCCATAACTGTGCAATTTCTTCCTTACCTTTTGAAGATTTGTATACTCGATCCAACCCATAAGAGGATGCTTTTGAAACTTCAAATTGTAGGAAATTCACCAGAGCGAAATTAATCCGACTTATAATTAAAATTTGATTATTGTTTAACATGCAATTGTTACGAATTCGTAATTAACCCGTATGCTCCTTACAGTATTTCCCCAAAGAAATTACTTCATAGATCGAGTAATCTATGAAATTACTTTATAGAATACTTCATAAATCCCAGATCCGATTTTTCGAGTTAACAGAATTCGAAAAATCGAAAACGCCGGATTCGTACCGGCGTTCTAGAACGCTTTTGCTGGAGGACACTAATTCCATCATACGCTTGATTTGAATTACAATTATGGCTGCGTAAGGATGATTTAATAGAACCAATTCAGTTCGATTATTTTCTCAGTTAATTTTTGAGAGATGTCTTCTGATGACCTTGGAGACGTGGGAGAATAATGCCTTAAAGACATTCGGTGCAATTAACATGGAGTAATTATATGAATCTTCCAAATGGAAGATACGAGCCTTGGTATTTATCTGTATTCTGACACCGGAATATGCTTCGAAACAATGCACCTCTACTTCAGAGAATGCAGCCTCGTATTAAATTACATTGGTTCAAAGCTTTTCTGAAATTTTTCACTTTTCCTCGAGAAATCAGCGGCACAGAAATGTTATCAAAGCAAAACCCGAAGGATATACGATAAGGAGAAAATCTATCAATTACCAAAAGAAAAATAGTTTTCAGTTCAATACATACTTTTATCGACTTTAAATGGCATAATTGTAGCACTGAGTAAATGTAAACGCATGTTAATTAGAACACGGTTAATTGGATATGATTCCAATAAAAAGTAAACACTTATAGTCGTAGTCATCTAAATATCAATTAAAGGAAAGATTCACTGAAAGATATGAAATAAAATTGAATTGCTCATGGCTAATTCAATCCTTTGCAAATGAAACTTTTGAAAGCACACTGTCAATATGAATCAATTTGTTTCTTTCAGGAAGTATTCCCCGTTTTCTTAAATTTAGAGTCTTTAGGAAATTTATAGATTTTTCATGCATATTGTCAGATATAAACATTCTTAAAGTTACCTTTACTTAAAATATTTTAGAACAGAATATTGAGAACATTTACTTATTAGAAATGAATTCAATTTTTAATAGAAATTTGCGTATTTATGATACAATATGTCAATTTATCATATTATATTTTTAAAATATTGAATGAATAAAATAGCATTTAATGAATTCGTGAATTTCCGTTAACGAAAACGAACGTGAATGTTAAAATAAAGAAATAAGAAACAAAATATGTATAGTAAAAATAATCTATTATAACATAAATTTGAAACTTATTATTATTTATGTATCTTTTCTAAGTCTTGATACATGTATATATATATATATATATATATATATATATATATATATATATATAGATAGATAGAGAGAGATAGAGAGAGAGAGAGAGAGAGAGAGAAATAGAGAGAGAGAGTTAAAGACTATTTATTCCATGATAATAAACTTGAGAGTATGTATAATTATTTCATTAAGAATGCAACTAATAAATAACTACAACATGTTCCATAAATACAATATGAAATATTATAATTTTTTGCTAACATACAGAGTGGAATTTTGTACCTTTAAATTTATGAATTAAACTTTTGGTAAAATTAATTTAAAAATAATCTTCTTCAAAATGTAAAAAAATAAACCCTATTAAAATTCTCAACATTAAAAAAGCTTTTAAATGCAAAATGTAGCTTTGTATGAGTAATGTTTACAAAGACTGAGGAAACATATATATGAGGAATATCATATATACGTTCATTGCCATAAAAATTTGCACACCAAGCAGTAAGAGTGGGATTGTTACGAAACTTGGCATGGAGGTACGTGTCAGGCAGATATGTAAATGATTAGAAACGCGCAGTGTGATTGCGCAATGTGTAATGACACCAGAGGGTGTTGAACTTTGTTCTCTTTGGATTATAAAATAAGTAAACACAACTTGTTTGCGTGTATTTAATCTGTTGCAGAGGACGCTTTTCCACTAGAGATGCCATTACACCACCATCGGAGACAATATGAGCAGCTGTCAGAGTTCGAGAGGGTAAAAATCACAGGGATGATGGAAACCAGGTAGTCAGCTCAACGAGTAGCTCGCCACCTAGGTCGTTCTGACTTTACCGTGAGGAGGTATTGGAACCATTGGACAAGAGAGAGGTCTGTTACAGTACGAATATGCTCTGACACCCTCTACAGACCAATAGTCGAGAACACCGTCACATCGTACGACACGAACGCATAGCGCCAACTGTCTCATTGTACATCATCCATACACATGCAGCACCTTCATTACCGGCCTCTATGCCAATCCGTACCATCGCAAGGTGCCTAGGTGAAGTTGCTATCGCGGATCCCATCACGTGTACTACCATTGACTCCCACTCACCGGATACGTTTTGGAGTGGTGTAGAGCTCGAAGGAATTGGACTGCAACCATCGTCTTTAGCGACGAATCGAGATTCAATTTGGGCAATGATGACAATCAAGTACGTTTGTGGAGGTTCCGTGGAGAACCTCTCAATCCTGCCTTCGCTGTACAGCGGCACATCGTTCCCACAACTGGTGTCATAGCATGGAGTGCCATCGTTTACGACACACGGTCACCTCTAATATTAATCCACGATAGCATGGCAGCTCATGGGTACATTCGTGACATTCTTCAGCCACATGTTTTGCCCCTCATGCTCCCAGGAGCCATTTTTCAACAGGAAAATGTTCTCCCACACAAAAAAAGGGGTTTCATAGGACTTCCTCCTCTACATTTCTATCCTTCTCTGGCCTGCTCAATTCCCAGATTTGTCACCGACCTAGCATATCTGGGCTCATTTAAGACGGCAAGTTGGGCAACCTCCGAGTTTTGTCGAATTATGGCTACACAGTACCCTAAAAATGACAAATTTATCGAAAATATATTTTTTGCATTTTCCTGTAGCCTATACGATTGGGAATCTTGGCCCCAAATTTTAGATCTAATAACCAATTAGTTTTCCAGATATTTGAAGTTTTCTGATTCACTATATTTGACAATTGAGGAGGCGTGGCTAGTTTCGGTTTCATTTTAAAGAATTTTTCCATTCTTAAATTTAATTAATTACTAATACTTTTTAATAAAATCGATACCTGCAGAAAAGTGGCTATTAACTTCAACTTTCACTACTAAAATCGAAGTACGAAGTGATGTCAATGCGGTGTGGAGAATGTGAACAGACTAAATTTGAGCTTGGAGAAGAAAGTGCTGAATTTCTTATTTAGTACAAAGGACATCAGGATGTTTGTAGTGCTACACATGTCGGGTCATCTGGTGCATTGGAAGTAAATGTAGCTGTTAAATTATGGGAAAGATCTGAGAGCATTGACTTCTGTTACATAACCTTGATCTCTGATGGGGACTCTAAGGCTTTCTTATAATTAAAAGAAAGGAATGTGTATGGAAGTGAGATTCAAAATAAAAAAGAAGAATGCATCAACCATGCGGGCAAAAGATTGGGAACAGCTTTGAGGCAGACAGTAAAAAATTGGCGAGTGAAAGGTGTAACTCTGGGAGGAAAGAAAAACGGTAGTTTGAAAGAAGAGACAATAAAAAAAAAAAAAAATAACTAGATACTACACTAATGCTATACGCAAAAATAAAGGTGACTTAGAGGCAATGAAAACTGCAATTTATGCTACCCTATTTAATTGCATATCTACAGACCAGAAGCCATAACATAAAAAGTGGCCTTCTGGTAAAGACTCTTGGTGTTTTTACCAGTCATCATTAGCACGATGGAAGAAACCAGGTTTTCACAAAGATTGGGTAAAAACACCAATCAATGAAGAATATTTGCCCAAAATCTTGTCGATTTATCAGTGATTAGCATCAACTGAATTATTAAGCAGGTGTATCAGAGGTTTGACACAAAATTCTAATGAAGCATTACATTCGATGATCTGGAACTAAAGTTCCAAAGAAAATACAGCTTCTAGGAGTCGTGTGTTGATTGCCATGTCGAGTGCAATACCTGAATTTAATGATGGAACATTAAAAGCTTTAAAAACATTTCAGGATGCTAATTTAATTTGTAACAAGTTTGTCATCAGAACATTTAGTGTACCTTACTGATTGTAGGAGAACCTATTTCAAAAAGAAAAGAAAATCTGCAATTTTTTAAGTCGCGCAGCAAAAAATAAAACTTGCAAAATTGCGTTGACTTAAAATTGAAAAAAAAAAATAATAATAATAATTAGGTGCTATGTACAAACCTGGTGGTTTTTAACTTTTTTTAAACTTTTATTTATATCATTTTTACTTTTTATAAGTGTATTGTGTTTTAAAACTTTTGTGAAATTATTATGTTAACTTAAGGTGAATAATCTGTCATCGTAACAAATGTTACATCGATATTTTGCAAAAACATATTTTGAATAAGTAAATATATTTTCAATAATATTTAATGAAAGTAGTGTTTTCATATATTATATAAGTAGTTAAATAATATATTAAACATTTAGAGCTTTGCAAGCATTATTAGCTTTTGTTTTATGCCTTTACAAACTTTAAATGCATTTTTCTCAGACTTTTATTTTTGAAGATGTAAGTGTTTTCTAATCCCTAAGGCTTTTTTTCTTTTCAAGATAGAGTCTTAAAATTTTTATAGATATTTAGATATATTTGTTCTATAAAAGTTAATATGGATTTAGGTCTAGGATCTCTAGTTATTTTTTTTAAAAATGTTAAAGTTAATATTTTAAAAATTTTCGTGTTTTTTTCCAGGTTTAGTTAGAAAAATAATTATTAAAAATCAACTAGGAAACAGATTTTCAAATCCATACTAACTTTTGTTTGCAATAATATAAGAAATATAAATCACTCAAAATAATTAAAAAATTTCAAAAATTGTGTATTTTATAAGAGTTTAAATAAACATCAAACATTTTAATTTTTTTTAAATTTTAAAATAAGGGCTTGTTAAATTGACTTTTTATTTTGAGAATCTGTTTAATAATATAGTCTGAAAATAATACATAAATTACTTTCATTATTACTGTCACCCAAATTTTTTTTGAAAGGGTACAACAAAATTTTTATTAAATTTAAAAGTTTTTTAATATTATTAATAGCAATTTTCTGTACCTATTAAATTATTGCTAAAATTTATAATATTAAGGAATTTATTCACATAAATCTAATACTACAATACCCTACTCTTTTATTATAATTATTACAATCACCAGTTTTATATTTATGAACTGAAAAATTAAAGATATTCTTAAAAATATGTAGACAAGTAATATCTGTTTTATTTATATTAATAATTAAATCCCTTAGTTGTAATTTTTTAAATTACTGGTTTAATTTTTTAACTATTTAAATGTCTGATACGAGTTTTTGAATATTTTAAATTTTAAGTTTTCAGCAATTTATAGACAGTTATTTACATTACATTTTGGATTCATTAAATTTTAGATATAATCTGTTTTAAATTTTTTTAAGTTTGATTTTACAGGATGTATATTTTAATTTTGTTATAATTATGCCTCTTACTAATTTTAATATTAATTTATTTTAATTTTGATTTTTTTTTATTTTAGCTTTAATTGGTAATTGATTATGAATTTATATTAATTAATATGTATATCTACTGAACATTAAAAATAATTTTATATATATATATATATATATATATATATATAATTTTAAAATATTTTCAGTTTAATACTAAAACTCAACAGATATAAGTACTTTTTTATTAATAAATCACATATTAATTTTTTATTTAATTGAAAATAAATTCTGAGAAAACTAGTACTAATGAAATTTCCTGTGGAAGCAGCAGTTGCAATTACCTGGCAAATAAATGCGAGTCATATTCTCCTTCTAGAATTTTTATTCGAAATTTCAAATTACATTACATTTCTCGCTTTCTCAAAAAGTTTTCGAAAGCTACTAGTTTACGAGCAGATTAAATATTTACCCAACATATTAATTATTGAGAAAATGCATTCTTTCATTTCCACAAAATGTATGCTTTATTATTCGGTAAGTGTAACTTGTTTACTTTAAATAAATTCAGGATGTTTTAATGGGCTGTGAATCAATAAAATGTCTTTCTCGTTTCACTTTAAAATAGATTCTTTTCTAGGATTAAATAACTATATTCTAGCAGTGTATTTGTAACTTAAGTTCTTTTCTACTAATTTTTCATTTAGTCTATTGAAATCAAATTAGAAATGAGAAAATCTGTATCCATCTCTGCTTTAAATATTTTCAGTTCATTATCTTTAAAACTTGAATAGTTACTATCGATACATGAGCTCTCATTAGATTTTTTTTTTTTTTGTAAATTAGTACGGCAAATTAAATTAATAATTAAATAGAAATCAAGCATACAATTTTTCTAGTCACCAATAGTGGTCATGAATTACGGACTCGCGACCAGCAGTTTTTTAATCAGTTGTAAGGATCGTGCCTTTTATGTCTACAAGATCCGTAGTGTAACTTCAGAAGTATTCAATCTCAAGTTTCAAATCCTCCGATTGGCGAGGTGTGAAGTTTCCAGCACAGTGTCACCCTCTGCCCCACTTGGCCGGTTAAGGTATGGTGCATCCTGCTTAACCCTCATGTTGTTTTTTTTATTTTTTTATCAAACAAATATAAAACCATATATCTTGAGTCATTTACAGGCTAAAAATACTGCTTTTTTCTATAATTATTAACGTGCCATTTTAAGAAATAGATTATTTACATCAATGCAAGCAAATTTTGATTATTGAAATTCAGGCACATTGGGTAGAAATAGAAAGTATATATCACAAATATATTCCATACATCCACCTATGAATGTTGTATTATATTGCTTCAGAACAGATAATTTTAATGTACATTTAATTTCTTATCATGATCATGAAAAAAAAATAAATAAAATAAAATAAATAAATATGAATAATTTGTATTCAATTGAGCATCCAGAAGAAAAAAAATAGATTCTTTAATGAAGCTTTAAATGATGGCTTTGAAATTAATACAATACAAAAGAAAAATGTCTTAGAATGGAATTAATCTAACCAATGACTGATTCATCATATATTAAATGTAAATATAGATAGTTTTGTTTTTAAGTAGTTTATTGGAGTTGTGTTTAGCGTTTTACAAAAAACAATCAGTTTCTAAATAAACAAATTTATTTTTATATAAATTATACATATAGAGCTAAGAGGTTTTATTGTTATGCTTCAAAAGATATTATTCAACACCATAAAAGTAATTAGACGTTATAAGATTTTTGGACACAGTAAGTAAGTTCTTGCATTAATTGAAATTCTCACATTCTTTTTGAATTCACTAGACAATCATCTGAATTAATTAAGCTAATTCTAAATAAAATAATAAATTCTAGTGAACAGTTTTTCTTTATTATGACGTTTTAAAAAAATCTACTCTATTTCATTCCTAATCAAATTACCTCGCTACATTTTTTAAAATTATTTCAGTCTTTAAGTGGTAGATGAATCTTTTACCTTCTTCTAGCACATTCAATAAAACAAAAAATATATATATTTGTTTTGTATATATATTTTGTTTGAGATAATAGGTATGTTTTCAAATAGGTTTCAATCAAGCTCTAACATAGAAGATAAAATTCTAAACAAAATATGTTTTTGATAATGAAAAGCAATTAAATAATAAAATTATCAGAACCGCTTCAGTCGTTTGTTTACGTAAATGATTTTTCCTACAATAAATCAAATTCATTGCATTTTTACTGTATGTTTCCTTCAAATTACACTGAAATTGATTTGTTTTTAAGTTTTGTGAAATGTAATTAAATAAAAATAAAATATTCTATAGCGTTTAGCGATCCTTTTACACTCTCCACTATCAACCAGCAATTGTGCAGAAGCTGAATGCGAACGAGCAGTTGGGAAAGTGAAACTAAGTCTTTATGCTTTAGAGGAATTTCTGGGAACCCAGACTTGCATTTCTCGATTACGATGCCCTCCGGATACTGAAGCTTTTCATAATTCATATTTTATAATAGCGGCTAGACTGCTATGGTTGCCTTTTAACGCCGAGATCACCATTTTAATAGCAGAAATTCGTCGTCAAAAAAAATGCTAGAGAAAAACTTGTAACATTGTAGCTGAAATGAATCGATTTATATTCAAACGAAACGAATCACAAAAAGGGAGAACTCATTACAATTTCTTTTATTCAAATAAATTTAGGAAACCATTTTCACAAGAACAGAGGGACGAGTGCGAAATTTCAGTCAGAGACACAAAAGACAGACAGGGAATCTTTGATCAAATAGTTTTTTTCCCCGAAAAGCTTCAAAGACTACAAAAATAAATAAACAAGATAAATTAGAAGCTCAGAGGTGATGTCATTAGTATTGAAAATGATGGTGAAATGGGAAAGAGAAGCAATTTATGAATTAAAATTCCTTTATAAACGAAACAATGAATGTCGTTCTAAGTATCTTTATTAAATAAATAAAATAAATAAAAAATATCAATTTTAGAGTTTTAAAAATATACAGTTTAAAAGAAAAAGATAAAATTAAAATTCTAATGAAATTGATACAAGTTCTTGCTGATTTGTACATCTCTTAATTGCTTTAGTATCTTTTAATTTTCAAGCATCTTTTCAAAATGCATTTTACGATTAATTAATTTTCGAACTATGTGTTTTCAAAGTTGCAGTGTTCTATATAGACAATTTTTTTTTATTTTCTACTGACAGGTTGAATAACCAGGGCTTATTTTAGACTTTTTTTTTTATCTATCCAAGCACTTACCGCTATCGTGAATTTGATTTCGAGTTAATATAATGAGTTGAAAAGTGAAAGAATTCGAGCAATTAAAAAGCTTTGTTTTTCCTCAGTTTCCCGTGGTATTTGGTACCTTAGAAAGAATTGATTTTTGTATCTCATTACCATAACGACCTTCGTGAAGTTTATTCTTCATTGAGAGGTTGTTAAATTTTTCTGAAAAGAAGAATTAGAAACTTCTTGTAGAAACACTTGATACGATTTTGGATACATTTTAAATTTTATTATGCTTTCAAACTCCTCCTCGGTGATTATTTTCTTTTGGTTGCAGTGTTTTGCGTTTCCAGCACAAATTGATAACAATGATCCCACTTCATATAAAGCTAACAATGGTTATGTTCTGTCAAACGGCGAGTTTTGCTGCTTATTTATAATTGTATGGAAAAAAAGATAGTTGAATAGATGTGGAAGTAAATTCATGAGAGAAAATTACGGAGTAAAAATTGTATTAAAATAGAAAAACGAGAGCGAGTAATCAATCAACTCTTATCAGCTACTTCACTCTCTTTCAGAAGATAATAATCTTTCAGTATTGTTTAACTATCAGACCAAAAATATAGAATTTGATTTTATTTAGTAAGCCTCCTTTTCGGGATTAACGAATGGTATGATTTTGAACCGTGACCTTCAAACCGAGATCGTTTGTAGTGGCTTTCGTCTGTCTATTTCTACCCAACACCCCGCTCAGCACCCTCACAGAAACATTTATATGAGGGTGTTTCAACACGAGGGATCTCGTCACAAAGCATTCACGCCGGCACTCTGTGACGTTGGGCTATTCGCGGTTTTCTCTTCACTAACCTTGAGGACTTTAATTAAGATTGATTGCACAAATTAAACAATTATTTCGAAACCAAAATGAAACGTAATTAGTTAAATTAGGGGCAGGTAGAAATAAAGTGAAGTCTGTAGATAAGAAAGTATATAAGCAAAGCGAGATTCACGCAATGGGGGTTGAGTGTCACTAGCGTTGAGTACATGCCTTACATATGGTCGACGAGATCAAGAATAGCTACGGGTGAGAGTGATCATGACAAAGCCAAGAATCCAGTCAACTTCAACCGGTAAAGCTGTGATATGATAATCTTAATTCGGTATTAGTGAGACGGGCGAATATGTAGGGTGTTACCTTGGAGAACCAGTGTTCATTTGTCTTTATAGTGCAAGTCTGTGGAATAAACATTGTGTGTGAAACTTGTCTAACGTCTTCTTGTATAAGTTACTGACTTTTTAGTGTTAGTATATTTGATTTACTTATGGCACAAGAGGCGTATAGGAATACTATGTCGCCACAACCCTACTTTTCTAACTTCCACTCTGAGTCAACATAAGTCCTATTTTAACCTACCTCAGCTCCGCTATATCACTTGATTTGAAAATATGAGATCCGCTACCCTTCACTTTTTTTTTTTTACCAACCACCCTTTACCGAACAGCATTCTGAATCAAAAACAAATCTTTAATGAGCTCCTGACACCTGACTTCCTTCGTTTCCACACAATCATCGAAAGATTCTCTTTGAATATTCCAGATCTGAAATAGAATGATGTTTATTTTGATAAGTGACGCATAATACTGATAGATGAACAGTTGTAAAAAGAGGATTGTAGCAGCTGGACAAAACTGGTATCATTGTTATCTGTCTAAGAATAAATTAATCACCCAATAGTTATAAATTTTCTCCCAAAGAATTCTATTAAGTTAAAATTAACTAACATTATTAATGTACACATAAGAAGATTTTATCATTACTCATTTTGATTTCTTGATCATTAGTTAATAATGTTTTGAGTTTCAATTTTCATTCAATGCGAATACGAAAAACAAGCGAAAGGAGGCAGTGTGTTGTGTGTGTTTCGGATGTTTAATATTAAATCTTCAAACCAATTAATGAACAAACCAAATTTTTGGAATACTTCACAGAATCTTTGACATTTCCTGTACTCTATTCGATTTTTTAATAACTTAAATTTAAAATTTGTTAGCAGTGTGACTGATAACTCTGTCTGATATTCAAGACTTAGATAACAACCATCACGCACGCACACACATGCATACCATTTCTTACTTTTATGCTAAAAAACTTGGAGACTTCATTAGCTTAAATAAGAAGTTATAATACGGTATGTTGGAAGTAAGTGAGAGCCATTACCGACCATGTCAGTCTGCTCTAGTCAACTCCAAATAAAATTTTGACTGACCTAAATATTTATTTAATTAACAATGAGTATCCCTTAATAACCGGAAGCAAGTTTCCGTCTAACCGGCAAGTACTATCGACGCTGTTTTATTATTTACGATTTGTTAAACGTACCCTTAGTGAAAAGGCCAACTTATTAGTGTGCCCCATTGTTTGGTAGAAGACAAGGATTCCTATGAGAGAGGCGCCACTGGATAGAAAAGATTATAAACATATACTCGTTTCGGTGCAATCTTTCAAAAAAAGTCCGCTGTGCGTCAGACACGCAAAAAGAACGTAAGATTCTACAAGATTAAAGCAGTTTGTTTGAGGTTACTCACGCTAAAGCTTTGAAAATTATACAAATTGAAGAGGGCAGGAAGTTTGTTCGGAGGGAAAGAGCGCAGGCGAGAAGAGAATGTATTGATACTGAAGAAGGCTTAAAATGAAAAATGTTGAAATGCATAAAAAGTGCAATAGGAAATCTTTGGAAATTCATTATTAATGGCTATACAGGATTGATGCTACATCAGGTAGAAAACGTCTTTTTATTCTTGAGCAAAGTCTTTAAGACACAGCATATTAGATGTACTGACAACCAATCGATATATGATCCAAAGATATCGGGAAGATTTAATAAAAATAAACTTTGTTTTGGTTCTATGAACGTAATAAATAAGAACAACATGAGGGCTATTGGAGACGGACCTCGTAATTTTTAAAAAATGAAAGCTACTATAAAATTAAAGAATTATTTAAAGGGAAAAAAACCTAGTTTTGTGTCTGTTCATTGGACTGGTAAATGGCTATCTGCTTTATACATATATAAAGCAGATAGATATAAAATATGAAAGACAGTCTATTATTGTAACGCATATAAATAAAAAAGATTGCTAGGGCTGCTTAAGTCAGAAAATTCTTCAAGAGATGACAAGTTTTGGCTGTTTGAAACTTTCTAAAGATTGATGATTGGAAGATAAGGTCCAAATTCTCTGTTCTGGCACAAATAGTTCTAAGACTGACCGTTTCAAAAGTACGATTCTTTTCCTGAGCAGCATTCAGATCGAGAGATGCCATACTTTCCTTGTCGGCTTCACAAATATGAACATGTTTCTTCAACAAAATTAGAGAAAAAATGGAATAATTTGAAAAAGAAAATTATTTGGATGGGTATAATACGCTTGAACTAAATATGTAGTGAGAAGGAAATACTGATTTATGTGCATTATCTCTTTAATGCACTGAGGTGGCAGCGGTAGCCTAGTGGTCATGGTTTCGGACTCGTGGCTGGCGGTTTACATTGATTCGCTGGTTCAAGCCTTGGCTACTAAGGACCCGCAGTTTAGCCGGGGTTGATGCACGTTAAATTTGTAGGGGCTCAAAGTCCTCCTATTGGAGTGGTGTGGAAGTTAGGAAAGGGGGTGCTAGGTTAGGTGTCATCCTCGTCACTTGACCGAGGTTCAAAATTACGAGGTCCATCACCAATAGCCCTCGTGTTGCTTCTCGTGCAACGTTAATAAAAAAACTAAACTGAAATTTAATGCACTGAAAAATGAAAAATGAAATTGCAATTATTGGGAGCTCTTTGAATAACGTATTGTCTTTATCTGGCGGTTAAGATTTACATCTTTCTCGGTGAATGACATTTTACTTTAATAAGATGTTTTTATTTAGACATATATTAGCTTCATAAGTACTTGAAGTGAACTGTCTGAAGAACGTCTGTTTCTTGTGCCGATGTCTGTTGAAACATGGCTGGAGAGTTCATCGGTAGACAGCACACCATTTAATGTTCTTAAAATATTTAAATAAGAATAAGGACATTTCGTCAGTTGTTTCGAAAAAAAAATTGCGATCAATAGTAGCATTTAAATGAAGAGTCAAACATTTTAACAATTTTTGATGAAAAGAGGTATAGTCTTCAAAAAAGTGCATTATAGAGAATTTAAAATTGGAAAATTTTAATTCTGAAAGAAAATACAAAATTCATTCAAATGAAGGTTATCTTCTCTTACGTAAGAATTTAGCTATTTTAATAATAAGCTATTTTATTTATTAATAATTCTTTTAGATATTTTTATTACATCATTTATCAAGCTTTTAACTTGGTTTCGCACGACATTTACAAATTTCGTCATTCAGAATTTTGATATACTATCAAATAATTAGTTCATTGTTGTTGTTTCTCCAGAAAAAACAATAGAAGATTTCATTTCCCAAAAACGTTTATATTTATTAAAAAAAATTAAATGTCGAGATGTGTATATATTAGCTTTCTGAATTTCCCAGACCGAATCTTCGGGATAGAGACAAATCTTAAATAAAATTATACGAATAAATCTGGAATCTTTGATTTGTTATTGATGCAGCAGAAAGAGGAGTGGAACTCAAGGCTGTTATCTTTTCTCTTCCAATTAAATATGGATTAAGATCTAGAGTAATTTCTTCTTTCATAACACTTAAAGTAATAACAGGAATTCCTCTTCAACGATAACCTATGCTAGTACACAAAATTACAAACGATTGTGTTACAAATGAAATTTGTAGTTTTAATGCCCATCAAAAAATGTTATCGAAAAATTTTAGAACAAAATAAGAAATTCTTTAATATTAGTTTAAATATATATTTCTAAATGCTTAATTCTTAGAAAAAAATTTCCATCCATAATTTTATTGAATTAAGCTCAATGAGGCATGTTTTAACTTTCATATATCTAAAATATTGGGTACAATCTCTCTTTCACTTTATGGTAAAAAACTATGATGAGCGTTTAAAAAATATAAAGATAATTTTTCATCATAATAATAATGGGTAATTATAATATAAAAAATAACGATAAATTGGAATATATGCCTATATAGGTGATGTGTAAGCAAATGTTAAAAACAAGACGTCATAGGCGACGAGAGTGAACACAAAACGCATGCAGTCGGAGCGCGTCTCTCAAGATTACAATAAAAGAAAGAACGGAGGAGCAATTAAAGTCATTCTCTGCAACTGCAAGTGAGTTCTTTCGTGAAATATGGCAAGAAGAAATCACCCAGACGACTTCACACGTAGAAGAATGATTGGAAAGCTGGTGGAGGGGCGCAGTTTGACTAGTGTAAATGAAGAGTTCGGAATCAACAAAAGTGTCGTTTCACTCTCTTAGAAAACCTTCCAAACCATAGATACTGCTGTTAGAAAGGTTAGTGGTGGTCGTCCTGGGAAAACAACTGTAATAGATGATCAATATATCATTCTGTAGGTGAAAAGAGCCCGATACTAGTCAGCAAGCGTCATTGCTCAGCAAATGTGTTCAGCAACAGGGCGACAAGTGCCACGGTTTACTGCGGCCATGCGCCTTCACAAAAGAGGCCTATTCGCCCTCCGCCCTAAACTCTGCATCCCTTTGAAAGTTGGCCATCGGTGGCACTGTTTAGAGAGGTGTAAATAGCTCAAAAGCTGGACATCTCATCAATGGAGTCGTGTCTTCTCTGTGGATGAGAGTCGTTTCAGTGCCACAAGCGATTCTCAACGCTAATTGATTTGGAGAGAGGTCGGCATATGATTTCATCCCATTAACTTCACGGGAAGAGACCGTTACGGTGGTCCTGAAGTTGTCGTCTGGGGAGACATTATGCTGAATGGGTGGACTGAGCTCCACGTTTTCGAAAAAGGTTCTGTGACCGGAGATCGATACTGTAAGTAGGTGAACTCTCCCCGTGTGCATTTGTTCCGAAGTGCTACTGAACCAGACTTCGTTTTTATGCATGACAATGCACGGCAACACCTCCTCGAATAGATTGGTCAGCTTTCTCCCCTGATTTAAATCCCATAGAACAGGTGTGGGATGCTTTGGGCACCTTCGGCACGATTACATCATCCGGGAAGCACCCAACAACTGAAACAGATGCTGATTGAGGAATGAGCCCTCTTACTTCAAGAACTGTTGGACAATCTGGTGCTGAGTATGGAGAGACGATGCATAGCAAACATTATAGTAAAGCGAGAGCTATCTCACGCTAAGGAACATCAGCTTGTTTTTCCTTTTGGACAGACAATCATATGTAACGATACTATGAGTTCAATAAGGCGTTTTTGTTTGATTCCATATTATATACATTGTATTAAAATTTGCGCAACTATATATAATACGCTTTCGTCATCGTGTAAGTACAAAATGCTGTCTCTCATTTCTGAATTTCGGGTCTCTCTTTATATATATATATATATATATATATATATATATATATATATATAT
>BMAW01121084.1:65575-84373 GCA_019974015.1 Nephila pilipes | reverse complement strand
AATTAATATTAATTTATCTATTTACAGAAATATTATTCTAAATTAATTTACATTGTTATAATAACTTTGTAACCCAAAAGTTAAACAAAATTAAAAACATTGAGAAATTCTTTAATTATTACTTCGACATGGTTACTAAGGTATTTTCATAAAACCCAATTACGTAAACAAATTTATGAGAGCAAGAATATATATTAAAATTCTATAATTTTTTTTATTTTTCACAACAATACTGAAATTTTTCTTTTCTTGTAAATGAATGGCTCTATCATTGTAATAATATATTTTGAATGATGCTATAGCGTTTTCGATGCAGCATTTCTGATCATTAAGAAATTTAACACTCTATTATAGTTTTTATAATTTTGCTGCAAATTTTTGAGATTCATTAATTACATGATTATATTTATTTTAAATTAAGTTTTGCAAATTTTTTTTATTTATTTTTTTAATTCTAAACAACTCTCGCCATATTTATTCTTAACATAAGCTTCGTGACGCATAGGTATGTTTTCATTATATTTAGTATTCATTAGAAAGTGTACTCATATATGTTTCCTTTAATTTTTATATACATATCCAGGTATTTTATCCAGTATAAAGCTGAGGAGAGAAGGGGACCCAAATCTACCAGTCAACCCTGTAATTCCATCTAAACCTGAATCAGCTACTCGAATTACTTTTCCTGTACGTTTTCCTTATGGTTATTATATATATTATATATATATATAACTATATTTATATATGCCAATCTCTTTTTTATACAGTTACAAAGTTTATGAAAAGCGAAATATTTTTAAATTGTTTTCGTCCTGAAAATCTTTTTAATGAAGAAATCTTTCTTTATTAAAAAAAAGTTCACTAATATGAAGTTTAAGAAAATTCCTTTATCCTAATTAATCAAAGCAATCAAATTAACTTTACTTTCAAAATATTACCTTGCCGTACACTGGTGATGGTCATTTACCAATCCGAAGGACTTTACAAAGGAAAGATAAGGGATGAAAGGGAAATTATTTCCTTATCGTAGTGATGGCGCAGCCCTCCAGCATCGCACGATTTGTAAAGACTCGAAACTTAATTACATTCGCATTTCCCGTGTTGAGTATAACGACTGTGCAAATGTTCTAGGAATGACGCCAATATGTTGATGGTTTTTTCTTCTTTTCTCTTGGAGAGATTATCGTCAATTTATACAAGAGTGACCGCGCCGAAGACTTCTTGCAAGTTCTCCTCTTATCCATCGCATTTTGATGCACTGGTTTACCTTCTTTGCAGTTTCATGCCCAGAAGGTTCATAGGTTCGTTTAAAGTTAGTCACAGAATCGTCTCAGCATTTTAACTCACAGGTTCGCATCCTTCGTATCTTGATGCCTCCGCTTCTCGCTCCAAGTTAAGTTCAAATTACTACTTGTTAAAGTATCTAAAATTCTGTACATAAAATGAAATTACTTTAAAATATCTATACCTCTTCTTTGGCGTTTTTCTTCATAATGCTGGATTTCTAATCTTCTCTCTCATATCAAGTAGTATTCATGTATCTGGATTTATTGTTGTACTGATGTTTAATAACGTTGGTTGATTGATTGTTGTTATGTACATCATTGTCCCTTGAAGTTCATTTTGTTAATAGGCAAATGTACTAAATCGTATCTATATGAACATAATTAATGTTACACAGGAATTGGAAGCTAATTACAAATAATTTTTAAAAATGAACAGAGACTATTCGCTTTGGGATCGTTAAGGGACAATTTATTAGGATGAAATAACAAGATGAAATATAATTTTGATTGTAAACTGTACAATCGAATTGATTTTAATGGCTACATTTTAACTTACGTTTATATATCGGAAGAAGGTTCTCACGTTATGAAGGTAAAATTAAAAATTAATGAAATGTTTTAAAAATAAACGTGTTTATTGAATTAAACAAAAATATTTATCAACAATTTAAAGATACGTAGTTCCCATCCATCATAATGCAAAGAGGTTTGGTTTGGGAAGTACCTTTTAGACACTTTGATTTTACTCATCAAAGACCCGAAGAGGATCATTTTATGATTGATCTTCAGAAGTGTACATCGCAATTTCAGGAGGAAAGAGAGCTTTCTCCCTCTTTGTGGTTGCCCTCCATCTCTCCAAGCGGCACACTTAAATGAGAAGTTCACAAAGAATTTGGAACATTCACGCACACACATGAGATATACATGACACGGACCCGTTCATGATACCCTCGCTAGACACACTTTCTAAATTACGAACATGTATTAATAAGCAACGAGTGAGTCACTACTGTCATCCTCCTCCTAGTGTGTTAAATAGAATTTAAGTTAAATTTGATCTTGTATGCTTACATAAGCTAATTTAATGCATCAAATGATAGTCTTCATTTGTATCATTGTTCAAAATAATTTAATTCTATTCGTATACAGGATCGGAGTCTCTTTTCTCTATTATACGATCCTTTTACCTAATTCAATAAATATAAATGCAGTAAATCTCAAGATTACAAGTTTAAAAAAAAGTTGAGAAGTGTTCCGTTTCTTTAGTTTATTAATGCTACTTTTTCAAATATTTTTTTAAAAAAAAAACAATATTTTTTGTACTGACCATACTCTAATATATTTATATATGCTACATCAGATTGAAGTTAAGAAAACAAGACTAAGAAATATGAACGGAAGCAAGCCTAAACGCTACAGAATAAACCACAGCCCCTCCAGCGATGTCTTCGTCAGATCCAAGCTTTAAATCAGTGCAGATATCTCTCTGGGATTTTTATCTCCACTCCTTTGTGATATCAATAAAGCTACTTCTTCCTGTTCATAGAAATGGAAAATTCTTGTAAAGCAATTCGATCAAGTTGCATTGACACTTCCAGTAGTCATCTCTGCTGTATTCTCTGTCGTGTGGCAGACGGCATTCATTTGAATTTTATTTTTCATATAAAATGATTTCTTCTGTACTTCTAGCCCATATTTCTGAGGAGGAAATTTGATTATATTAGAAGAGATGGCAGAGAAATTATTAGAAAAGTGTATTTCATTCAGTTTTTTCTTTTCTATTACATAATTATCAGTCGTACTAATGTGAGTATTTATCCTCAGTCACATTTTATATACACCTATCATATTCTTAGAGATATTGAATAAAAATGGAAAATAAATGACCGGTTCAAAGGTATCGGTTTCTCATCAAAGAAAGGTATTATTTCTATTACCTATTATTAAAACTTAATGTCTGCATTACTTTTATTTATCATCATATCCTATTACATTATTACAATAAACTGGCTAATTCAATGAAAAATTTGATAAAAAAATTGAAATTGGCTTTGCTGATTTCTTTTTAACATTTGTTAAGTTCTCGAAAAAAAAAAAGAATTATTTTAAATGAATATTAATTAGTTTAAAGTAAGCGTACTTTTGAGCCTCAGACCCCTCAGAAGCAATTACTACCAAGAAGAGATAACTTCAACAAATTACTAACGCGTTTTTATTTTTGCAGCAAAATATTCTTAAGTATAAGAACGTTGTCCATTTTAAAAACAAAAAGATTAAAAACGGATGATTCTGCCACATAAACGTTACTTATCAAATTATATATTAAAATAAGAGCAAATGATAAATTATCAAAGTAGACAATAATATTCTGTTATTAAAATAATTCTGATATTAAAATAAAAGCAGACAATAAATATTGAACTAAATGTAATATACCTATTACCTATTAGCAATGTAAATATACCTAAAAAGCAAATTAAATATAACTTTTATAATCGTAACGTATTGTAAAGCCATTCTTTTGAACCTTCCTTCATGTATCCTTTATTTTAAGCTCCCACATTTTTTGTTGACGCCATTTTCTTAAAACAACAACGTGTTAGCGAATGTTAATAATAAATCTCAATTTTTAAAATATTTTAGGACTCACTTTAATTTTGGAAGAACTCTTAAGGAAGTTATAGGAACCTGAGTGAATAAATTTAAAATTGTTTGAAAGTTCCTTTCAATGCATAATTAAATTGCATCTTTTGAGAATTTCCCCGCAAGACATGTAGATAATTAAGTTACATCGATTCTTTTGAATGTTGAAGATTGAACCCTCAGAACAGCTAACTTCGAATCACATTCTTGAAGAACGATTCATTTCCAGCTATTTTAATAAATATAATAATTAATATATTAATTTCTCCTTCTCATATTCAGTTGTGTTAGAAAATAAGGGATACAAATTGAACAAAATATTCGAATTTTCAGTGGTGTTGTTATAATAAGCATTTATAGGGAAGAAAAAAAGTATAACAAAAAATTAGGAAAGTTGTAGAAATTTTTCGAGATGGCTCGCTTAAAATGGTGGTGCATTTAATGCTATTAGCATTTTATTTTTGGCATTTAAAACATTAATTATCACTTTAACAGATGTAGAATAGTTCTTCAATAGAAATAATTTTTTGAGAAATCTTACTCCCTATCTATTTTTAAATTCCTACTATTAGTTCACACTCTCCCTATATATATATATATATATATATATATATATATATACATTTTTTAAATTTGTAGTGGATAACACTTGATGTTAATACAGTTTTTTAAAATATTAATTCATTATTTAAATTTAATTGGTGAAAATGTAGTTTAGCCAAACCACTGGTGCAAAGTCCTCGAAGCGGACCAGGGTAGCCACATTTGGCAAAATATCCAAGTCCTGTCGCCAAGGGTGGTTGGGCTAAACTATTTTCATATATAAGAAACGTAAAAAAAAAAAAAGGAAAAAAAAAGAAAGCGAATAAATAGTAACAAACAAAAATAATAGTCCAACACCTTATAAATAAAGGAAAATCGAAAATTACAAGGAAATTCCCTTTCTATTTTGCCATTTAATATTGTGATTCTGTCATATGTATATACATATTTATATTAATTGTAATTATTTAATAAAGAGTAATTAAAGTAAAATTTTTCTTTGTTGACCTAAGTAGGATTTGTCTTTAATTTTTTTCATATTACTTGTTGTGTAGAATATTAAAAAGAGTTCCTTAAATTAAAAAAAATAATAATAATAACTGGGGGGATTCTGTTTCAATATTATTTCTTAAAACCTTTTTTCGTTTATATTTCATATTTAATAGAAAAATAGTATTAGAAAAATAGTGTTATAGAAAAATAGTATTTGCGTTAGAAAAAAGAATTAGAACCTTTAGTATTCTTCATTTGAAGCACAATACTTGTGTACAAAATATGAAATCATTCATACAGAATGTAGAATGGCATTAAAAAACAAATTTCATGTCACAGGATTTTGAAACTGAATAAGATTGACTGATAAAATTAAATGAATTAATTCTATTTTGTAGAGTTCGGAATTACATAAAACAATGTTGCCGCTTACTCATATGATTTCCTTTATATATTTACCCGAATGTTTCTCTTGCATTATTATTGCACAACAGTATGTATGTCAGTATGATTGAAAGTCGTCATGTGATTGGAAACTATTTTATAATTTGTATTATAAATAGTCTAGAGCCTTAAACTTATTGAATATTTAAATAGATTTTAAATTTGCTCTGGTGTTAAGTAATGAAGGAAACACGTCATAGTTTTAGCTTAATGTTTATGGCTTTGGACTCGCGAGTCAGTGGCTCTCATCGGGTCGTGGGTTCGAGCCTGGGAGCTGATGCACGTAAAATCTGTCGAGGATCTCAATCCTTAAGTTGGTATGGTAAAGAAATTAGGAGAAGGAGGAGCCAGCTCAGGTGTTGTCCTCGTCACTTGACCGAGGTTCAGAATTAAGAGGTCAGTCGTCGATAGACCTCGTGTTGTTTTCAAAGCGATATCAATAAACAATCAACAACCAGCCAACGTCACAGTTTTAATGTCCAGCAGAGTATTATTCTAAGAAAGTAAAATTTTTTGCAATGATTAGATGTAAATAATATATTTTTTCATAAAATCTTTCAGTTTTATATTTTTTTTTCTAATTTGATACACTAAGAATATATTTTAAATAGTTAAGGTTGTTTTATTAATTTTATGTTTTTTTTTGTTAAAAAGGTACAAATTGAAAACTGCATCTTTTAATGAACCATGTTGATCGCTTTCGGGTAAATTTAATTAAGAATGTATTTTTACGTAAGTAGTTAATAATACCTTTTTTTTAAACTTTATTTAGTATTATTAGCAGTTTCATGAATTCATACGAACAAAAGACGGCATTCTAAACAAGAACATCAGAAAAAAATTAGAATACATTAATTTTAACACATTGCGGACAGAAAAAAATTAATATTTTAATAATGGTTGAATGCATTTGAATTAAAAAACCCCATTGATAATGATTCATTATTTATTACCGTCACACTTTTACGTAGCACGAAGGGTATTGGCAGCGAATCTAATAAATTTGCAAATCGGTCAAGGGACGAGGACAACATCTGAACTCGCGCCTTGTCCATTTTAAAATCCATGTTTGATTTGCAGATAATTATGCCTCATTTTAACTTTTTTTTAAAAACTCTTTTTTTCATTGTAACATGGATTATTCACGAATTTTTGCCTTTGAGCTAAGATCTAGATTTTCTTTCTGATTTTAAACTTATAGTTCCCTGCTTTTTTCCCAATCAGATGGAATGTGATTCAAATTCAGTAAACTTTGAAAGTGGAAAGAGTAAATATAATCTTGTGCAATTCTTGTGCGCCGAATACGCAAGATTATATGTTACGTGTATGGTGAAGGAACTAGTCGAAAAACCGAATTTATAAGCTCGAGTGCCAAAATCCGCATTTCGTTCCCCTGTGCATTTCACCGAATTTCTTGGTGTTTTTTTTTGCAGCAATCGCTTAAATTAAAATTCATACAGTAAAAGTGAGTAACGACCGATGTTTAGATGATGGAATGAGATGGCAAATTGTGGGTAGGCTAGAAGCAGGTCAGTCTCAAATCCAGATTTGTAATGAACACGATTTAACGACCATCGTCGTGTTCAACTTATGGAAACAGTTTCAGGATACCGGATCCATCGAGAGAAAACCTGGGTAAGGTCGTCCATGAGCCTTGACGGCTAGAAAAGGCCACCATTTGTCCATTACACCGAGGCGTAACAGGAATGCTGTAGCTTCTCAGGTTCTTTCATGAGTTGTACACAGCCAAAATAACCCGAGTTTCAAAGGTGACTCTTTCCAGATGACTTCATGAGAGAGAGCTGTTTGCAAGCTGACCTGTTCTTTCATCCTCCTCAGTTCTGCGAACAGGATAGTCCCCTTAAAATGATGCAGAGATTATCCAGATTGGAGCATGAATCAATGAGTGACCGTTATCTTCATTGATGAGTCCGGGTTCAGCCTAACCAGTTTTTTTCACCGTACTTTTATAGAGAGAACCAGAGACCCGCTACCTACCCTCCAATGTCCTAGAAATCAACCATTGCAGCAGAGGAGGATTGATGGTCTGGGCAGGCATTCTGTTGGATGGCCGCACACACCTCCATGTTTTTCAAAAAGGCAGTGCGACTCTTGAGAGGTATAGGGAAGTTCTTGGAGCCCTATATCCGCCTTTTCAGGAGTCCAATCGGTCTTTATTTCCTTTTAATGGAATACAACGCGGGGTCACATAGAGCTCAGCTGGTCGACCAATTTCTGGAAAGCGAAGATATTCGCTGGATGTATTGTCCAGCCAGATCTCCAGACCACAATCCTATAGAGCATACCTTGGACGCTCTGAGGAGGGCAATAGCAATTCGCAAGTCCCTTCCAAGAACTATCCAAGACCTGCAAACAACGGTGATGAACGAGTGGGACCAATTGCCAATGGAACTCATAAACTCCTTTATTTCCAGCTCAAAATCAAGTTACGAGGCCTATATATCAGTAAAAGAGGACCATACCCCCTATTAACCAATTTTTTTTTGTTATTCTGCAATTGCTGTTTCATACCTTCCAATTCCGATGCGTGTTACGCACGATTATGCGTGTGTATTAAAACTGTTGAACAGTAATTTTTTTTACTATATCAAGCCTAAGTACACACCAAATTTCATTAAAATCTGTCCGTTAGTTCTAGAGATAATCGACCAAATTGGAAAATTCTCTCAATTTTGAACACACACACACACACACACACATTTATGTCTTCGGAAATATAAAATACACCGCTACTTCAAATCATTGTGCTTCAGAGCAAATTCAAAATATTAAATACAATAACACCATAAACAAATTTATCAAAGGATATTTAAAATCACTCCAAAAGAAAGTTTTATAATTTGATAAAGAAGAGCATAAAATTTTAAGAATAAAATTTTTAAAATGTGCTCAGAATGGTCATGACATCAAGGTCTTTCGTGTTAGGAAAACGTTTCGACAAATTACGACACCAAATGTTTTTTAATTTAAGATAACAAAATATTTTCTAATGCGCTCAGGAAACCAAAGGAAAAAATATCAATGGAAAGCGATCCATTTTTTAAGTGTCGTTATTTGAACAGAACTCAGAATTGCCCCGTAAGAATAACAAATATACAAACATATATTTATAGACAAGTTTTGATAAACTTTTTTAGAACTGAAACCTTATTTTCTCAATTACAACAGAATACTCGATGCGTAAACATTTATACTTCAATGAAAATATAAAAAATGGATTTCGCTCAAACTTTTTTTTCGTTGTCGACAAACCCCTTCAGACGCATATTTGATCCTTATGGGATATCAAACGTATTGGAGATATTTCCACAATTTTCTTTGTCATTTGAAAAGTTCTACATGCTTTATGCTGAAATATGTATTGAGTTGAAGTATTTGTGTTATAGAATGATTAATGTGTCTATAGATTTCTGGGAATATTTTTAGGTAGAAAAAAATGACGGCGAACAATTAATACTTGTTTTTGTTAATAATTCTTTTTCTACAGTGCTATAATTTTTTTTTTTACTTTCATTCGGAGTTTGTGTTATTTGCGAATTGCAACTTTTATTTTAATTTTCAGAAAAACTGTGTGCATTGCTCTAGTTGATTTCCATCTCATTGTTTCTCTATCACAAGTAAATAATTAAAGAGTTATTAATTAATCAATTGCTTACTAATATTTTCTCTCAGAGTCAGTCCTTTATTTAAAATTTAATTCTAAGAAAGCAAAATTTTAGAAAATTTGAAAAATTAGACGAAAAAAGAATCCAAACTCCACCTCAGAGTATTTTTACTGTATACCATTTTTACTACTACGAAGTTTTACGTAGTAATAAAAAGTCTGTAGTAGTCTACGTAGTAGTAGTAGCTACGTAGTTCCATAAATGACTAAAAACAAATGCTAGTAACTCATGTTAATTTGAATTAATTCGAATGTGTTAAACGCCATTCAAGAGATTTATTTCTCAGCTTTCCAATGTCTTATAACATGTAGTCATGTATTCAAGGAAAGAAGGAAACACTTAGAAGCTAAAGCTATCCTTAGTCCGTCTCACAGCCGGCAACGTAATAATGGATTTCAAATATGTGTCAGACTACCTGCCGGCAGTATAAGTTAATTGTTTGATAATGGTAAGTAACGAATGAAATAAAATTTCATGTATTAGGATTTTTGATTATTCAAAAGTCAACCCTTAGTTAACTATATATGTAAGCAATTCCCTGTTGGCGTAATATCCTTATCTAAAGACTACTATTATAATATTGCACCTTATAACTCTTCCCTATTACCTAGCTCTTCTATCATCTTAAATATAATAAACTCAAAAGTCTTTACCTTTATTCTCAGCATGGATATAACTAACTTCTATCTATTAAGATAGAAAAAGGGGTTTCAACCAAAAAAGAAGAAAAAAATGTTTCAACCTAATCATTTATTGATGCTCTTAAGGGAAATGCTTTTATCAGTCCTCGGTCCCTCAACACGTTTAGAAACAAATTTTAAGTAAATATTAAATATCATGCTTACTCCAATACTCGGGTCCAAGAAGATGATTATGTAGTTACAGCGTAAGTTCAAGTCTTACATACAGAGGCAAAACTTTGCTCTAACAATATAAAATTTGTTTTCACGTACGCACCAGTATATATTCCACGTCTGTTCATTTTCTTCTCACTCTGTGGCCGTGGTAGCCTAGTGGTCATGGTTTCGGATTCGTGGTCGGCGTTTTCGTTCATTCGCTGGTTCGATCCTTGGCCTCAAAAGTCCCGCCGTATAGTTGGGATTGATGCACGTTAAATCTGTCGGGTCCCAAAGTCCTTTCGTTGGCGTGGAGTGAAAACTAAGAGAGGGGATGCCAGCTCAGTTGTTTTCCTCGTCACTTGACCAAGGTTCAAAATTACGAGGTCCATCACCAACAACCCTCGTGCTGCTTCTAGTGCGGCGTTAACAAAAACTAAACTTCCTTCTCCCTTCTACTTAGTTGGTTAGTTTTTTTTGGGATATAGAGCAACAAAGGCTATTTCCCCCTTTAAAGTACCTTTCTCATTAAATAGATATCAAAATGTTTCTTCTACTAACTTCGGCATTATTTATGTATCAGTTTTTAAATATTACTTTATTACACTTCTTTAATCTAGCTAATTTACCAAGGTCGCGTTTCATTCGATTAAGTCTAGGTCTTATTTTCAATAATGGAATTTATGTAAAGATGATTAATAGAAAATCGCCAATATCCCATTGTTACAACATAACTATATAGTCGATCTATCGGACCCGAGTCAGTAGCCAACTTAGGAAAAAAGTTCGCTCTCCTTATTCAGATATTTCTGACTGTGATCAAATAGCTTCTTACACTTGTCATTGTGGCTATTATTTGTTCGTGTAAATTTTCTATCCATTCTCTCTATCACTGACGATTTTCAGTAGTGAATGTCTCATTAATTATGAATGCAGTTTCGCAATCCTATTCCTTATACTTCAATTATTCTAATATGATCTACTTAAGACACGTTTCATCAATTGAGAAAGAGTTTCAGTTCATTTTAAAGTCCTAAAGTATTAGTTGAAGGAAAAATTGATATAGTTCTTCTAAAATTGGAATATTTCAGTAACAAAGAGAAAAACTAAGCCTTTCTATAACGTCTTGAAAATCGTTTAAGTATTACCATTCAATTAATAAAGCAAAATAAAGTCTCATGGTGGGTTACTGGAGATAGACATTCAAATACCAAACAATGTTCAGATGAAGCTGAATGATATATTAATGTTTATTTCTAGCTAACAAGACCTTCATATGAATAGCTGCAATAGAGAAGTAAAAGGAATTTAGAATAAGATTCCGTTTTTCACATTTGGTACCACTGCGCAAAATGTTGCATGTTCTATTCCTTCTTCGAACTTCTTCTTAGAGGTTAAGTGTAAAAATTTAAATATATAATGACCCTTTTAAAAATATAATAAATTGAAACATATACCTATATTTTTAATTCCATCTAGATAACTCTTGTCATCCTTCTAGAATTTCTTCAATAGTTTCTCTTTGAGTCGGTATGCTTTTCACTCGCGTGCATAATTATATAATTTACAGTTATTAATTTCTTTAGTTTCAGAAAACCGTACATTGATGTAACTCGACACTATGGAGAGATAGAGACTCGATGTGTGATAACATTTCTTTAGCTGAAAGGTTACAGTGCTCTGCAAATTCCCGATGAAATGACAGATGCATGATCTTACATTGTTCTGAGGTGGAAAGGGAATTTCAAAAAGTCCGTATGTCCCTCGTGGACGACCCAAGAAAAGTAATACCATTACCCATGGAATAGGCTGCACCATTGAAGAAAGCAGAGAACTTTCATCCTTAAGGGCCGAAGAATTTGTTCACCCAAATGATCATAAATGTGATTGATTTTGGTTACGGTGATTCCCGAAAATTATTTATGAAGAATTGTGTATGTCAAAGATATCAATACATGGGGATTCAAACATGACGTGATCCTTCAAAGGAGATGTTGAAAATTTTGGAGCTAAACAAAGAGGATATTTTTGGTTCCTCTGTTTATATGGATGAATCTTGGATCTATCAGTGCGATGCAGAGACCGAAGAGATTAGCAAGGAGTGGAAGCGCAGCAGCTATATCTCTCTTCTTCAAAAAGATTAAGGTGCAAAACTCCTTAGAGAAAAATGTCAATCTGTAAGCTTTGTTTTGATTATCGATGAGTCACTTAACAGACTACCTGGAAAAGATCTGATCATCACCGATGCTTGTTATTGCACACTTCTGAACAAACTACGTGAGACTGTGATTCGAAAATGGCACCGTATGTGCAACAAAGCCGACAGTGTTCTTGCAGACAATATACTCACTCATCTCGAAATGTGGTTTGAGGAATCAAAGTGACGTGATTTCGAAATAGTGCTGCAGCTTCCCTATTCTTCCGATCTCACCCCAAGCAGCGTTTTCTTATTCACAGAACAAAATCACAGCAGAGTCAGAGGTTCAATAACACAAATGACGTCATTAGAGAAGTGGAATATGATATTCGACTTAATTTGCTTATTGAAACAATTATTGCTTCCGAAAGGTTAAAAAGCGATAGAAGAAATTTATAACTCTGAATGATGTATTGAGAATCCGTGATGAAAGAGGATGGTAGAGGTATAGTCTGCTTTCGCTCTTGCGCTATAAAACCTGACAATCACTCACTCTCTACGTGGATGGTAATCATGTGGGTATCGTGGGCGAACCATTGCTGCCCCGCATATTTCAACTCGCGTGGTATACCGATAAGTTAATACCGATACCGTGGTATACCGATGAAGTTAATTTTGTTCGTTTTTTAGATCATTCAGAAAGACTAGATAGACGTTAGCTTTCCAGATGCCTTTTTTTGGTGTTTTATTGTGATCGACAGTACTAGGTCTGCAGCAGATATGTGTTTCTCGGAATTCGTACTGTGTAATTCAAATTTATTTTAATGAAAATAAGCTGCAGAATTGTAACTTTTGTTGTTGTTGTTTAGTTTATCGTTGAAAATAAACAGTGAAAAGTCTATCAAGTAGTTTTTATTTCTGGCACCAAAATAGTAAGGAATAGATATACTAAAGGTTATTTATTTATCTAGCTATAGTTTAAATTAATTAATTTTTATATGGTGCCGAAATTTCAGCAAAAGTGCAACTGCTAAGAAAAAAGACTAGTGTAACTTTTTGTTCCTCAGTACTGGATTGAATAGAAGAACCAGAACCTTGTCTTTTACAAATTCCCCTTGCAATTTTTTGAATTCCTTTAATAGTTGGCTGTGGCAAAATGCCCAAAATATCAGGTATTGCCCTCCAACCAGGCTGTGTTAAGAATTGTGCAAGTCGAACACTAAGAGGTACATATCCATTATGTACATAGGATATGTCAGATGGAAATTATTCATTGACATCAGCGACTGTCAATCGTAGAGTTTTTCTAATTATAGAATACGTTCTTGCTCCTCGTATCTTTAACAATTCAGCTTTCTCCAAATTATTTAATGTGAGACAGTGTTGATAGCCATTTGACTGAATTTTTTCTCTTTTATAATATGGTCATTATATACAGAGAAGTTTAAAGAATAACAAATAAAAATCAAGTTACTATTTAGGTTATTTTTAGTAATAATTAGATCTTTACGATATCCTCTCGTACATTTTAGGAAAGGAAGCATCGGCCATAATAAGACAGGTCCTATTTTAACACAAAATAATAATTGAAAAAACTCTTCAGAATTTATATAAACCGTATAAAAAATATAAGTGTGCTTTATTGATGTCTAATGCATTATTTAAGATTGAAAACGTGTCGTTTATTCCTAGAATTAAAACTGCAACAACATTAGTGACGCGTTCAATCAAAGCATGATGATGCTTTACCATTTTCAACTGTCACAGCATCCAAGACGAATAAATAGATTTCGTTTTCTTTGCATCCTTTTTACAATTGAGCTATGAGGGAAAATTTTTACAAATACTCCTTTTCATACAAAAATGACACGATTTAAAAAAATAAATACAAAGAAAAGCTGGGTAAAGCTTTCGTAGTAAATAGTAAATTAAGGTTGCATTAAAAATTGAAATAAGGAATTCAGGAGCTCTGTCCATGAAAATGTAGATAATTGTTTCACGCGGAAGGTGGAAAACAAATATAAACTTAATGCACATCCTTTCATGAATATAGAGCTTTAAACAGAAAATGGAATGATGAAACAGCATTTATTCTTGATGTATAAGTGTTCTAAAGTGAGTTATTGTCTAGAGATTGGATTAAAATAGATGGTAATTTGTTTCCTGAGGAATAAAAACTGTGTATTCTAATTAAATAAATTTAAATATTGAAACATTTTATTATGTTTTTCTAGTCTTTCCCCCTGTTAATTTGTTTTAAAATAACTGTAGAAACATCAAGTAGTACTATTTTAAAAGTTTAAATTTTCATACATAAGCAATCAAACAACAAAAAATGACCTTTTTCTCTAAAATAAATTTATTTTGAGGAGAACAAAGAAAATAATCTTATTGATAAATTCTATTCTATAAACTCGTCAGAAACTAATCATATGTTTATTATAATATAATGTCGAGAATAAGAAATTATTAAAATGTCTTCTACTAAAATTGATGAGAGGAAGTAATCGAGGAAAACTCTTGTATTGTTTTCACACTGTTATAACTTCTATTATTTTTCGCGTACTGCTTAACAATATTATTAGATTCTAAATTAAGAATTAAATAAAAGCTATTTTGCTAGAGACGTGTTGATGAACTTAAACAAATTAACTTCGATAATTTATTTTGAGATACGTGTGAAATGCATCTTCGAGTTTTCCCAAGGTGGTTAACCAACAAACTTTAACTAAGCGCAATTTATACTTCATTTTATTCTTCTTCAAAACTGTAACTATAACCTTTTCATTTTACTTAATGAATGTTTTTGTTTGTTTATTAAAATAACACGAAATGTGATAATATATACATGATACAATTACTAAGTAATACACAAAATTAGAAACTAATTTTCATTTTACAATGAACAAATCATAAAATTTCTTACGTTGAATGTAAATGTTATACAGAGACAAAAACGGAAGGAAACACGAATACTTCAGCAGAAAATAAGGCTCAATGATATTTGTGGTGTCTTCCTTCAAATTTCGGCTTTCAATCATTGAGTATCTCCCCCATCCCTCATCTATAGATGTATAAATCTATCTTTGGAGCCCGGAGACGGAAAATTCTTGCAGGGCCATTCAGTAATGCTCCACCGACACCACCAGTGGCCATTCGAACCAATCTTCGCAATATTCTCTGGAGTGTAGCAGGCGTCATTCATTTGAAGTCTTCAGTTATAGGCTTTTTAGATTTCGTAATCCTTTCGTGCCATCGTCTTGGATGCGATGTTTTTGTTCTATTAAAAAATAAAACGCACGCACACTTTAAAACTGTTTTTGTGGCTATTCCTTTGCTGAAGTACACCCGTTTTGAAATTCTTATGTAAGTATTTATTTGCAGATTTTTTTTTCATGCTCATAAGTTTGCGTTTAGTTGATAAATATAGATTGTCGATTAGATGAAGGCGATGAAACTGTTAAATAATATTGCGTTGTACAAAAATTTCTATTAGAAGTTAATTAAACAATTACCTAAATCGTGACAGAGATTAAAAATAACAACAATATTAAAAAAAAAAAGTTAAAATTATGATTCAAATTGCAATGTTTCTCCTATATTTACTTCGGTGAACATCTACAATAATTTGAATACTACTGATGCAACAATGAATTCACAATTTAATGAAGATACGTTTTGAAAAAAAATGAAATTAATTTAGTAATAATTATTTTGAATAACTTTCTGTCTTCATATTTACTTTGGCTAACGCTTGCTTAAATCTTATTTTTTAATTTACCAATTTATTCACGCCGAGTGACTTCTTCTAAACTACTGAATATTCAGCGCCTTTTACAACTTACTCTAACCCGGAGCTATTCTAATTATTTCTAATAATAGAAAATCAGTTACTTCAAACAAACTCCGATTTCCAACATAAAAGCATGTACCGAGTTCTCTTTACCAATTCTCCACCATCATTTTCGTTGTATTTCGTTTATATATCACTATCTACATAAATTGCCCACATTTCTTACCTTCATCTAATTTGCATAGATCATATTTCATTTCATTGGGTCTAGGTTTTATTTTATGTTATGGAAATTCCAAACAATTTCAAAGGGTAGTGAAAACAATAGCGGAACGTAACAAAATAATTATTTGAAGTCACTGTGGTATTCGCTTGAGATTCTATTTGGAGCTGTAATTAGTATTAATGAAAAAAAAAATCAATTAGAGACGGAATATGAGACATTTTGGAGAACGTTTTGATATGTAAAAGTGATAGATTATTTATTGTCCATAAATAATAGATATAATTGTCAATTACATCAATTATTGCTTAACTGAAGAGAATATCACACTATTCTAATGTATTCAAACTCGTCAACATAGCAAAAAAAAAAAAAAAAAAGTAGTCACTACTCTGAAAACTTATTTCAAAAGGTTTTCAATAGTTAATATTTTAAATTATTCTAATATCTTTCAAACATTGCCAGTGATCAGCGCATTTTAAATACTTTACAATATGAATAAAGTGCTGCTTATCAAAATTTATTTTAAATTTTTCCATCTATTTGTAAAATAATACCTGTATTTCAGTTTTTTAAAGGATTTTTTGCGGTTGTTTTGATTGTGAAATTTTTAATTGCAATTTTAGACGTGAATATTGTGTATGTGGAGGGGGGTTTATACAATTGGTAACATGGACTATTTACAAAACTTCCCTTAAATAACATATGGGGTTTCTTCATGACTTTATATTTAAATTTCCAGCTTCTAACCAATACAATGAAACGTGGTTATACAAATTAAGTAAAATTAATAAATAGCAAGTTGTATAAAATCGAAAGAGAATTTAATTGGGAGAGATCAACGTTAAGGTAATAGGAAGAGTGCTTGTGTGAAGTCGCAGGAGTTTCTTGCATGTTTACTTGATTTGTTGAGACTAGAACCCGAGGCAGTCTGGTTGATTTACTATTTGTAGGAGTTACTTGCATCGTATCCCGGTAAGAGTATTCTTTGAAATATTGAAGAATTTGTTAAGACTCGCAGCAGGGGACTAGGAATTGGTTGAGAACATGTCCTTTGTTTGAGATTTAAAAAAACTCTATTTTAAACATAAGTGACTTAATTGCTGATCTTTTGACTTGAGAATATTTTATATACTCATCTGTTCTTGAACTGAAGTTGAAATTTAAATTTGTAATTAGAATAACATTTAAGAGGGAAGAATCGTCTGGTAATAGGATTGCGTCCTACATTTACTTTAGTTTTTCTTTTAGAGATTATAATAAACATGTTTGTAAGTCTTAGATTCTTAGGTTTCTGACAGTTTCTTTGGTCTTTGAGTTCTACCTGTATATAAAAATAGATGGAAAGAAAATAACATTGCAAAAAATAGTAAAGCAATCAAACAGTTTAAATTCTTCAATGCAAAAATTAAAGGTTTTCAAACGGTAGAGATGTTCGTATAAAAATATTTCTGTTTATATATAAATAGTACCAAGTTTCATTTTTACTAGTTATGAAAACATATTTGACAGTCTGTAAAACTAGGGGATTATTTATTCTTGTTGTCTTAATGTATTAAAGAAAAGGTTTTTGAAGCAAGGTAAAAGAAGCATGAATTTAAAGACGACATGGATGCTAGATATTTTTATATTTAGATATAATGAAATTATTTTGTTACAAATTTCCGTTTAATTACGTATTAATCTAAGCGTATTTATATTCTATCAAAAATCGCATTGTTCAAAAAGTATAAGTTTAAGGCTGAAATATTATTGCGACAAACATGTATAAATAGAAAAAATGTTAGCAGTTACGTTTGTTTTTGTTATTCTTCCACATAATTTACTTTGATTCAAATTTAATCATAATTTTGATATCACGTGAATTTTGTGTTCTGATTTCAAATCACTTTTAAACTATTTTTAATGAATTTGATAAGATAACATAATTGTTTTTATTAGGATTCTTACTAGGATTCTAGGATGACCTAATTATTTTACTCTATTATGTAAGAACATAAAAAGGCAAATTTTATATACTCAATATCAGTTCAAATCTTGAAGTCTTTTTCATATATCAATCTCGTTAATTTCATGTATTATTTTAAAGAAATAAAGTTATTTTCATTTACCACAAAAATTTAAAGTTGTACATAAAATACAACAGAAAAAAATTAAAAAGGATTAATCATGTTCAATAAATAATATCATATATTACGAATCACAACTTTATAAGTAGGAGAAGTACATAACTCTTAGTTCAATTATTTGAAAAAATATTGAACAACATCGGCAATTGTCACAACTGTTTTAAATCGTTATTCCATTACAGATTAAGGTATATCAGATCGATGTCTTTGGAAAAATAGAATTCATGTATGCTTCAAATCATTGTATTTGAAGATAAATCCACAATAAGGAATTCAATTACATCATATACTGCATTATTAAGGGATATCAAAAACTCTAACGAATAGAAGTTTTATAAATTGCCAGCATACGTACCATAACTGAAAGAAAAATTCACTCTTTTCAATCATCTAAAGAATTCTAAGAATGAATACCTTAAGAAAGAAAACGGAGAAAACTAAAAACAAATAAAATTCTGCATCGGAAATTTACTGCAGGTGTTTCTGTAGATATAGATTTAAAGGTAAATAAAAACTCGATCATGTCATCGAGGTCTCTCGTGTTTGGTGAATTCCGACAAATCCCGATGCCATCTGCTGTTTATAT
>BMAW01121084.1:25964-52074 GCA_019974015.1 Nephila pilipes | reverse complement strand
TATATATATATATATATATATATATATATATATATTATATATACAGGTGTTTCTGTAGATGTAGATTTAAAGGAAACTAAAAACTCGATCATGTCATCGAAGTCTCTCATGTTTGGTGAATTCCGACAAATCCCGATGCCATCTGCTACTTATATGTAGAATTGAACAAAAAGATATTCTATATGTATTCAGAGAGGCTAGAAGAAAATATTTAATGTCCACAGGAAGGGAGAAAAGAGAAACGACTTCCCTTACTTTTAGATGTCATACTTTGGCCAAAGTTCAGAATTCTATAACAATCAATATAATGAATATCCATAGGCATCTTTTGAAAGTGTGTTGAAGTATTAGGAGACTTTTCTCTATTGCCAAGGATTACTTGATGCGTAAATATGTGCATTTGAATGAAAACATGAAGAATGAAATTGTATGCGTATGTAATTCAGGCTTAAGTCCCTTTTTTACTTTCTGAAGAAACCTTTTGGCTCAGAGTTGATCTTTGTGGAATATTATACTTATTGAGAATGTTTTTACGAACTTCTGTATAATCTTGGAAAGTTGTACCTGTTTAATATTGAAATATGCATTGAATTGGGATAATTGAGTTGTAATGACGTATACATTCAGCGAGTTTATAATGGATGTAAGTGTTGTGTAGAATTCTATAACCGATTAAATTAGGGAAGTGAATGCTAAATATTGGATACTGGACTAAATTTTCTAAACTGAGCTTTGTATTTTCATTTTTATAAGATTATTATATTTACGAATCTTTTTCTTATTTATAACTTTTAAAAAGATTAATTGTGAAAGTATTCGTAAATAAAAAGAAATTAAGTTTAGGAACTTTATTAGATTCACTTACCTATTGTTATTGAATTAACCACGTAATAAAGTTAAAATGATTAATTGACAATGAATTTCGTCATTCCGAATATATTGTTAAACATCAGTGGGGGATTTCTTTTTATTTCTAATGGCAGATTATAAACAATTACAGCAAAAGAAAAAGAAAAAAAAAAAAAAAAAAAACCCAATTACAATACAATTACAAAGGAACAAACCACAAGAAAGGAATAAGAAATGCTGCAACAAAGTTCATCAATCTAACATGTCTCCAGCCTCCAAGTAACGTTCAGAAAGAAAAGACTTTCGAAGCGCAGGGCTGTGGATCAGATGTACGGTGTCCATATCCTCATTAGAGGGCAAGTCGGCGAAGAAGCAATTTTAAATCTGTAAAGATGTTTTTGTAAGCAATCATGTCCGATGGCTAAGCGGAATTCAGTAACCGTTCTACGTCTTGGGCCATTACTCAAATTGGAGACAGCATTCTTCCAAGCCTTGTTTGATATACGATTGGAAAGATCCTCCTGAGCACGGGCTTTGATAGATTTTTTAATAAGGGTTTTAATTGTACAGAGAGGCAAATGACAGAAACATTCTGCGTAATCAAAGCACTCCTTTTAGCCAGATAGTCGGCTGTCTGGGACCTTACAGTGAGCAGCAATAGTTTACTCAAAAGAAGCCAGGTTCTAGAGGTGATAACGACAGTCCTAAATGTCCTGCGTTAGGTTGCGTTCATCAAATACGATGGCTAGCAACGCATCCTTTGAATCGCAGAGGACAAAAGCTCTTGTAAACTTATCCAGGTAGCATTGTAACTGGGACAGGGCTAGGCGAATCGTAGTAATTTATCCGTCAAATGCAGTACCTATCCCCACAGGGATGTAGAAAGAAAATATTTTGGAGAAAACTCCAGAGCATCTGCTTTAGGGCCAATGTCCAGGAGTGACCCACCCGTAAAAATCTGAAGCCACTTGGGCTCGGGGTAGAATCTGTGTTATTTTTAGTAACTCTTTGACACAAATGAAGATTAATCTGGGAGGATGTCAATTTGATAGTTTTTTTTTGTGGTGGAACGAGGAGTTCTGGTTCGAAAAGTAAGCCGAGTGAAGTTTTTAATTGAAGGACTCTCTGAAGGAAGCCCGTTTAATTCTTTCATCAGTTAATCCTTTCTTGACACCGATCAGGATGCCGCTGGGAACCTGTATAAACTTTGGACGTACATAGAGAATATCCTTAAAAGGATTATATTTTAGGTTTTTAGAAGCCAAATTAGCCATAATAGAAAAGACGTCGATTTCCTTTTCATGCAGGGTCATCGAAAGCTTTGTGCCTTTGGATTGGGACAATCTACCAGCGTTCCACTGTAACACTCGAAAAGAATCAACCGGAGGAGAATGCCAATTTGTAGATATTTTAACCACTATAAAGTATTACCAGGTGCACCACGGGGAGATTAGATCTACTGCGCCTGGAAATTTTCCTACGAAACTTGGATGCCAAACAATGCTATCTCAGAACTTTGAAGAATTAAGAATTCATAATTATCCAACAGTTTTTTGTATTGTTTCTTTTGGAATTAAATGGGAACCTTTTCCCGACTGGTCACGGGTTAGAGTTTGTATTACATGAAATTAGGATAGTTCGTAACCTTTATTGAAAATAATAATAATGAAATTTAATCAACTAAAGCCGAATAAGAAGCAATTCTGAAAAATGATTAAAATACCAAATTTTCTTCATCAGAAAAATAGTTACTGTCAAAGTATAAAAGAAGTTTATAAGAGTTAATTCCATGCTATCTTAAAAGATAATTAAATTAAAGATTAAAGACTAAAATTGGATGATTTATTCTTTTTCGCAATATCCCTTTTTATTCTATTTTTTCCATTGGCATTTAGTACAGAAACTGCTGCTACCTATGTCTAATCTTGTTTCAAAGTTTTCTTATAATTTAGAATGAAAGCTTGGAGAATTAGGTATAATCGTCACGAATGATAGTCATCAGCACACCTTATTAGACTTCACAAGAGACTATTGTAAAGATTTAGATGACATTGACTTATGTATAATATCAAAAACAACCTTATTGTTAAAAATGTAATAATTTATATGGATGAAATAAGTTTTTTTTCTTTTACCAAAATACTAATTATACACTTGTGAAGTTCTTCATTCATAATTACTTGTGTAACTGCAGCAAGACAAAATTTTAATTCCCCCTCTAAAAATGAAAGTAAAAACGTGATGAAATACCGACATTCAAAATTGTATTTAAATTATATTTAAATGAATTAAGATATTGTGAAATTTCTACTGGAAAGTACGATCTAACTTTTGACACTTCTCATATTATTAACACATCGATCAATAACTCCCGAGTCTAACATTGAAAACAACATTTTTTTTGCAAAATTTTTTTTTTATTCTTCAACATAACACCTTTTGTTAATCACCTTTTAGGGTGATACAATCGTTCCAACGCTTTTCCAAATCTTTTTTTTTTTTTTTTTCCAAAATTTTTTTTTTTTCTTTTTCGCAAGAAATCTTTTTTTGTTGCGAGTAAATAGCGATAAACAGCTTTCTGAATCATCGACTCGTTGCTGTTTTTGTTCCATAGAAAGAAATCGCGGCACCCACTTGGAAAAAACCTTTTTCACTTCACTTCAAAAAACCTTTTTCCTGGTCCGATCGACTTAAAATTTTGACACGTTTCAAGCAAAGGTTAGTACTCTAGAAAGACCTGGTTACTGGTTTACTACGAGCGCCATCTCTGGGTTAGTCTCGGGAATTATTGATCGATGTGTTAATACATCTTGAAACAATTCAAATTCATACCGCCTCCATGGATTCATTTTCACTTATTTTGTACAGAACAAATATATAAAGGTGTTCAGAAAAGCTTCTACAATTCTCTAATTTGCGACCAGAACACATAATTTAGCTAGTTATGTCCAGAATTATTGAACGCAAATAATTTCAATTAGTAAACGAAAGTAGAAATGGTGTAATGAATCAAACATCATTTTTGAAGTCAAATTGAAATGTATAAAAAAATCAAAGATTTTCTAATTTTTTTTAAGGCTTTGAATATTTGTCTTCAAAAGTTTTAATGTAAACTACTGATGCATATTTAATTTTTCAATTTTTTTCATGTATTCATCAAATAGTCACTCTAGAATAATTCTTATGAAATCTTAAACATTTTAAGAGTATGGTTTCTGGAAATAAATCACTTTGATTTTTCTTACTACAAGTCTTTGACAACAAGAATAACACACAGTCGTGGCTTATTATATTGATCATCATAATAATCAAAACGTTTAATTTGTCATGATGGTGATTTTCGTTTATTATGCTATGGAGATTTAAAAGCAAAAAATAATTAATTGTTAAGTGGCGAATTTTATGGTGTACAAAAAAGAAGACATTTTTTTAATCATATTCAAATTCCTTTAGAAATTTTTAAATGTACATGTAAGAAGAAAAATTGACGCTTAATCGAAAAATTTGAATGTTTGGTAGAATGTTGAAAAATTTTCATGTTTTGACGTAAGATTCGATAAGAAACATATGTGTTTCTTGTGTAACTTCTTTGTGATTGAAAGGTGATTCTTTGTGATTGAAAGGTGATTCTCATGTGATTGAAATGGTCCAATTAACATTAACTACTAAAGTTTCTTTCAAATAATCACACTTAGAAACATTATACAGCAGCAACTTTATAATTTAATAATAGACACATACACATATGGCATTTAATATACAAAAAATTTAAATATCTTATATTTTGCGGGGTCTCTGGACCCTCCTAACCTTCAAATTGTTCGATTGTTTGATAAAAAATATACCTTATATAAACAAATTTGAATATAAATATATTTTAATAAATATATCTTACATAAATGTATTTTTAATAAGTATATCTTACATAAATATAATTTTAATAAACACATCTTACATAAATATATTTTTAATAAATATATCTTATATAAATATGTCTAACATAAAAATATTTTTAATTAATACATCTTATATTAATATATTTTAATAAATATATCTAATATAAATATGTCTAACATAAATATATTTTTAATTAATACATCTTACATTAACATATTTTAATAAATATATCTTACATAAATATATTTTAATAAATATATCTTATATAAATATATTTTTTGAACAATGTGAGTCCAAAGGCTTAACGATACTGTCAAATTTCTAGAGTCATTGAGAAAAAACAAAAACAAAATTAACTAGAATTTCCTTGGTGATTTTAAAATTTAACTTCACTTTTTTTCAAATGAAAAAAAAATTAGAAAGCTCGTAGGATTTCTCATAGATCATAAATCATAATGATTTTAAATTTCAATAGCGAGTTCAAAATAAGTTTCTTTCTGATTTACACATTAATTTTGGACTCAATATTACCGAAAAAAATAATACGTAACTTTTAATTGCATTTTCTTAAAAATTTCCCAATTTTTTTAAGTAACTGAATTAAATGTTTTTAAAAATAGTATGTATAACTTTCGATTCGAATTTGCTTTTACTAAACAACAATATTTTTATAATTTCTAATTAATGTTGTATGTCAGAATCCTGTGTGCATTAAAATATTAATTTTCGCGATTTTGAAACAAAATGTTCATTTTATATTTCTTTATAACTTTTTGAGACTTATGACAATATCAGAAAATGTAAATATATATGAATATTATATGGTAAAAGTGCCAAGTTTCTCTCTCCCTCTCTTTTTATTTCATTGATAAATTATGTTGTTTTGAAAAATGATGCTTTTTCACATTCACAGTTAATATTTACGTTTCTTGAGACCTTTTATACAAACATAGATATTTAAATTGCAATAACACCACATAATAAAAAATACATGCATCTTTCCTTAACTATGTTTCATTAATTAATCACCGATATTAACACATCGATCAATAACTCCCGAGACTAACCCAGAGATGGCGCTCGTAGTAAACCAGTAACCAGGTCTTTCTAGAGTACTAACCTTTGCTTGAAACGTGTCAAAATTTTAAGTCGATCGGACCAGGAAAAAGGTTTTTTGAAGTGAAGTGAAAAAGGTTTTTCCAAGCGGGTGCCGCGATTGCTTTCGATGGAACAAAAACAGCAACGAGTCGATGATTCAGAAAGCTGTTTATCGCTATTTACTCCCAACAAAAAACATTTCTTGCGGAAAAAAAAAAAAAACGGGAAAAAAAAAAGATTTGGAAAAGCGTTGGAACGATTGTATCACCCTAAAAGGTGATTAACAAAAGGTGTTATGTTGATGAATAAAAAAAATTTTTGCAAAAAAAATGTTGTTTTCAATTTTAGACTCGGGAGTTATTGATCGATGTGTTAACTATTCTTAACATTTTAGTTATTAAAAATTCTACTTGCCTTGTCTTTTTTACAAATAATATTTACTCTACTTTTTGTTTAATTTTAAAAGTTACGAAACCATTACGGTTTGACGTTTCATTTGCATCAGTTCTCAAAATAAATTTCTTCTGACTTATATGTCAATTTTCAGTCACAATATTAACCAAAAATTTTTTATACAAAATTTAATTAGATTTCTTAAATATTTCCTAATTTTCAAAGTAATTGTATTCAAAATAATTTAAAAACATGAGTAACTTCAAAATGGATTATGTTTCTATTGAAAACGCTAATTTTGTAAATTTTGATTTATGTTGTATTTTAGAGTCCTGCGCGCAGAAAAGTATTAATTTTCATAATTTTGAAAAAAGTGTACAGTTTATATTTCTTCATAACTCTTTAAGATTTATTTAGAATAATATAAAAATATGAGAATAAACGTAAATATATATGAATATTATATGTGAAAAGTGTTAAATCTTCCTTGTTTGTTTGGTAAGTTATATTGGTTTGGAAAATATTTTTTTGCACTAGTTAAGAATGCTGTGAGTTTTTACAGAAACATAGAGAGTTAAATGCATAATATACATCCATCCATATAGGAATGCATAATATCCATCCATCTTTTCTAAACTATGATTAATGATATTTATTAACTATTATTGACATTTTAGTTATTAAAAGTTCTCCTTTCCTGATGTAAATTGTTTTTTAAAAATCTATTTCATATTTAACTTTATAAGTTAACAAACCATTGTATTTTGACATATTTTTTGCATCAACATGAATGAAGGCACAGAATTTTCAGCAACAATAAGACACCGCTCTTGTTACAACATAAAATATGTCACTTCTTATTTCCGATAAATATATTAAAATATGAATACGCAGTCAACATTGAATGTTCAACGCATGACAAGAAATTTAAAAATACGTCATGCCTTCCCTGAAAGTTAAGAATGATCCCCGATTGAACGAATCGATTTCCACAACGTGGACTATCAACTCCAGCTGATGTCTAAATGTTTTTAACTGTCACTACATTGACGACAAATACATAAATTTCCTTTCCTACATGCTGTTTTGACAATTGAGTCACGTGTTGA
Organism: Nephila pilipes; assembly: GCA_019974015.1. NCBI lineage: Eukaryota > Metazoa > Arthropoda > Arachnida > Araneae > Nephilidae > Nephila > Nephila pilipes. The sequence continues at coordinate 44,728 of BMAW01121084.1, read as the reverse complement.
AAAACGCTTTCATATATTTTCTGTTGTTCGAGAATGACATAACTTAACGAAACAGAAAATTGCAAGGTAATGCTAAATGAACTAAGGCGTTTAGAATAAATAACTAAATCGACTTTATTGTAACTTTAAAAAGCAATATGAGTGAATACGTATAAATTTTGTTGTTGGAAGTGTATAAGTTTTGTAGTTAGTAATTCTTTTTATTTAGATGACAAAAGATTTCAGGACACGAAAAGAACAACAACAACAAAAAGACAAAAGATAAATCAATTCAATGTCTTTTGAAGTATTTTTAACTTATGTTTAGAAAACAAAAAGCAGAATACAGTGGATAAGAACTTTTGCTGATCCCATATTGCTCTAAAATATTATTGTTCTTGAGTTTTCCTTCAGACTACTTCTACTATAATGAACTGAATGCTTTTTGAAGAGGGGATGAGTGCAGGATCATCTATTAAAGTTGATTTCAATCTTTTTTTGTAACGTTATGTATGTATTGCTTTAAAATATTTAAAGTTTCTTCTCGACATATTTTTATTTTTTCATACACTGGTTCGCAATCACTAAGGTCATATCACAAAGCAAACATTAGCAAAACCACTGAGAGGGGTTGGAGGTCCAGCAAGCAAAATTTTTATTTATATACTGTTCGAACACCTGAGCAAGTCACATTTAATATTCTGAAAAAAAAAAAAAAAAATAGAAAGGTTTGAAACGCATTAAAAATGCACTCATTTAATGCTGTGCACTGAAAAATAAGAAAATGCATTTAAACGACAAGTAAGCAACTTGAGCAAAGCTAAATAAAAAATGCAAGAGATGAATTAAAAAGATTTTAAATTGACAATCAAGTTTCTTTATGGTACCTTTAAAAAGCGATATGAGTGAATACCTATAACTTGTGCTGTTAGAAGTGGAGATAATTTTTGTATTTAGATGATTTGTATTAGAAGACAAAGGTAAAATTTAATTCAACGACTTTATAGAGTATTTTGATGACATATTTAGAGAACCGAAAAAGAAACATAGTGCACAAGAACTGCAACTGATCTCATTGCTGTAAAATGTCATTGTATTTGAGTTCTGCTGCAGACTACGCATTCTTTAATGAATGGAATGTTTTGTGGGTTTACGTCTCTCACCATCTTTTAATGTTTTTTCTATCTTTTTTGGAACATTCTACGTATTTAGCTTTAAAATATTTAAAATTTTCTACTTGGAATACTTTTATACTTGTCTTATACTGGTAGATAATAGCTAAGGACGTATAATAATAACTGGACCAAATAAACTCTAGCAAAAACTTGCCGGGGGGGGGGAGAAGCCTTTTCTCACAGAATGTTAAAATATTGTTGAAACACTTTTAAATCACCAAAACAAGTAGCATTTAATATTCTGTAAATTACAAATGCTTATGAAACGCTTTAAAGGAAATATTTTCATTTGATATTGAGTGCAGAGAAGTGAAAAATGTATTTCATCGAAAATTGACAACTTCAGCCAGACGTAGGTGCTAGTTATATATACCGTGAAGTACGATGCAGCATTTTACTCGTGATATTAATAGTTATTTCTCTAGAAATAACTATTAATATCACGGGTATGTAATAAATCTATTTTGCAGTTAATAACGTATTATTTAAGACTTCCAGGCGTTTTTGCATTTGCATAGAAATTATGTGTTTTGAAAAGAACTTAGAAATTTTTTTGGATCGTTTGATCAAAATGTATGCCACATTTTGTATTTCATTTAAGACAATATTAAAAATATGAAATTTTCTTTACTGGTTGTGTATTATTGAATGAAGGTCCTAAAATGAGGTAAGTTTTTCATTATGTATGAAAAAATAATTGACCTCCTGAACCGCCCGTCAAGATATTTGGGTTTTAACCAATAGACTCAGTTTTATCCAACACTTGCGGAACTGGTCCAGCATTCATGATAGAGTATCTCTCTGTCTGTCTTCATATGAACCGTCCTTACTTCAGAAACTTTTATTCTACCATGATGCATCTTCAGTGGTGTCTCTCTCGTATTGGAATCAAGGGTAACGAAGTGCTTGATATACTATCGAAGGAAGACTCTTGAATCATTTTAATCTCTGTCACCTTAACGTTTCTAAAGATGTGCTCCAAAATTGAATCTACTTTCGACCTTTATTGGCATTCCTCTGAGACGCATGACTGGAAGAGACTTCAATGTCAAGATTTCCAAGTGGATCTCGTAAGGTGCCTCAAATTTGACCAAGGGAATAAGATTTCACTCGTCTATAGAATTTGCAACTCTGAACAGTCCTCCCAATGAAAATCTCTTCTGTCTAGAGCTTTCCAGGCAGAAGCATCCAAGAATTTTCTTGTCTTTCATTTTTAAGTACTTTTGGGCTCATGGATTTTATATAGCTTATTAGTTAGATCGAATATAAGATTAGGAACAACACAAACAACAACAGATTTGACATCCATGAAATACGTAATCAATGCTAACTAGTTATTGAATTGCTTTTGATTTTTACAATATCAATGAGGAATACATAAATATCCTTCACTGTACATATTATTTTGACATAGAAAATATTCTTCGCGATATGGCGCTTCTTCTTATCTCTGTTAATAATAAATTGTTTCGAAACGTTCAGCTGCTTAAGGTTAAATAGGTTTGTAACTAGGCTACAAACAAAAGATAAATAATTTAGTCTAAGGAAGAAGAAAGCACTACTTAATTATGAAATAGAATAAACTGTATTAGCTGACCATACATTAAATAAAAATTCTCATTTAAGTACCAGTTAGCAGGTTATTAAAATAAATTCTTAATTTAACAATTGATTAATAATATTAACTTACCTCAAAGGAGCAGGATGATTCAATGTACCGCCCCGATCCATCACTTGAAGGAAGATCATATTATGTGTTGTTGTTTTCGTGAATGTGTGTAATGAATGTATGCCAAAATTGGCGAAGGTTCCTTTTTAAACAGTTGAAAAAGTCGCCAAAGAGAAAGAAAGAATCCTACAGCGAGATTTTAAGCGTCCTTTTCTGTTGTCCAAGACTCATAAAAAGTTTTTCAAATCCGAAGGAGGGATATTGTCGCGGTGCCAGGGACGAATAAAAATTATTAAGTGCTGCTTAATGTTTGAGGTGCCCCGTGTATCATTCGCAGTCCCATCAAATATCCCTTCACTCAAAAATGGTAAAACTCATTTAAAATCAAATGGAAACTTTTGCTACATATCCTACAGCTTTTGTAATTAATGAAATTCCAAAACGAACGAGTACTTAAAAAGTAAACAAAAATAATATCTATAGTAGTTCTCTGTATGATCGAGTAAATATTTCTGAATTGAAGATAATTTTAAATTGAAGACTGAAAATGTAAAAATAAATTATATAACTTTTTTTAACGAAAATTTTAAAAGGGGATTTATGAAATTGAATATTAAGGAATTTATTAAACAAGATTTTCTTTTTGACATTGAGGAACGAAGCAAATTTTTATCTTTAGATTAGATTAAAATGGAAGACGGTACTGTTACTCAGAATTAAAATTAATTGAAATGTTGATAATTTTTCTTTGTTTTTAAATTTTTTGCGTTGTGCTTTGTAATTAAGAATATGAAAAAAGGAACTTAGAAATAAAAGGGTTTTAAAAAAGGAACTCAGACATTAAATATTTTTAAAAATAAAATAAATGAATCAATATAATAAACGATATTTTCTACACTTCTTTGAAGTTTGTCGTATATCTTATATAATAGAAAATCTTTAGTAAAATTGTTATTTAAATTTATATCATATTTATCTCATAATTCTCAGAGAAATGAAACAATCCCAGTTACGAAATCAAAGCAAGAAATTCAATTAGTTTAGTTAAGAATTTTCCTACCCTTCCTACTATTTCTTCCGCAGTAGATACTGGTAAATTGGTTAACGGTACATATTGGGAGTTATATATATAACTAGGTCTAAGTGTGATTGTATTTATGTATGTAACAAGAGAGTGAAAATTCTAAACGGAAAAGTGTGTGTGCCGAAATCGTTTGTCTGTCGAATTCGTCTGAGTGTGTGTTCCTTGATGAATTTCTAATTTAAATGCGTCATCGGGAGTGATACAGCCACAAAAAGAAAGAAAGCGCCTCTTTCCACAATAAAGAATCGATAACATTCCTGAGGATTCACTGTAAAATGACCTTTTACGGGTTTTTCAATTGCAAATGCAAATTCAATAGATTTCCTCCCTCTGCTCCATGATCTTGGGGACCACGTATCAACATTACAACCACTGATCTATAATTAATTAATTTTTTCATTCTGCATGTACAACTGTAGCTGATATTTAATGGTAGTAAGAGGTTGAATATACAGTGTAAATAATAAAAGTTCATCAAAATTAAAGTGGAAATGATTAAAAATAATTGTTTTTGTAGAATCCGAAATAACTATTTTATGTTTTTTATGTTCACTCTGATTTAAACTGCACTCCATGAAGTCAAAGTATCGATTGAGAAACGAAGGAAACTAGATATATTTTTATGTGAAAATGAATTAAAGGCGTAGATACTACTGATAAATTAACTGTCATGTATAGATGCAAAATGGAAATTATGAGATGGACATTTTGTTTGTACTACAATATAAAAGACATTGATGCAATAAATGCGTTTGTTGTTTTTATATATGAGAACAGAATACAGAAACTGGTTGTACTGTGTGATAAGTGCCTTAAAAGTAAGATAATTATGTTGAACAGTTGATTAAGGTACAGGCATAAAAATGAAACAGCATATAAAAAGGTATTTTTTTTAAACATCGAAGCGGTACTTACTTAAAGAAGCGTTAATGCATCATTTACTTATTTCATAATCACAGATTTTAATCGAGTTTGTTTCACTAAATCAATGAAGGTTTCAGAACCTTTTTTTTTCAGATTTTACTCAGATTAGAAACAGAAGCATAATCACATTCCTAAGTTGGTACCTCGAAAGATAGAAATGGATTACTTTTCTACACACAATGTCTAGTGTGTTTTACAACTACGCACAGTCATTTATTTGTAGTTAAACATAATACTCACTGAGGCTTTCTTTCCTTTTACTTTTTGCGCTGGTGCCTTATTGTTTAAGCGATTTATTATGTTTAAACATTTTTTTTCTTGAGTAAATAGAATTTCACTTGTTCTTTTGTAGCTTTTTATCGTTTTCTTGAAAAATGGCTTTGAAATAACAAAGAAGCTAAAATAAGTTTTAAATTATTTATTAGTTATGAGACGGCCATATGAAGAAAAAGTTTTTTTCCCGTTTTCCTGAAAATAAGATGTATTTCAGCCTTGCGAAATTTTTAAAAACAAAACTATCTGCAAATCTTACTATGGGAAATAAACATAATTTTGGTTCCATTTAAAATCACAATGAACGAGTAAATTACAAAAATACTCGTATGTAAGACAACATGGAGGCAAAATAATGAAATTTACATTAACATTCCCATGTCTTAGTTAAAAATAATTACACAATATAGATCTCTTCTTAGTGCTATACATAACTGTGTAGAAGAAAATAATTCAGTTTTGTTTGAAAAGACTTGAATTAAATTATCAGTCATGTTAAAGAACTGAATTCATTTTATAAATATTTTTAACAATTAAATCATTTTTTTTCAAAATTTTAGTTTCGTGAAGCTATTCTATATTATAGTTTTAATTTAATAACTAAACAAATTAACTGTGATATCTCTTAATTTGTTACAAATAATTTATTAATAATTTAATTCGTTGTTTTTCGTTAATTATTAAATTAGAAGAAGTTAAACTATATATGGAAACAACCAGTCTAATAAAGGATATATTTGTAGAAACATTTCGTAATTTGAATAGATTAACTACTTAATTATTACAATAATAGGAAATTCTTACGAATTTGTAAGAAGTGAAAATATATGTGTTGTTTATAATTGCATTATTTTCGTCTGAATATTAAATTGAAATACACAACTTATTATACTTAATATAAAAATAATATTTTTTTTGAAATTTAAAATAATTCAAAATAAAAAAATTGTTTTACTATTCATTCTTTTCTCATTGGAACAACTAAAAAGTTAGTGATAGTTTTTAAAAATTAATTCTCAGTAATTCTATGTAAATGGTAAAAATATAAACTAGATTTTTCTAAGTTAAAAAATAATATTACATATAATTTTTAATTATATAATTGAAAAATTCTTTTTTTACTAAAATAAATTTGCTTTTGTTTATCCTAGGGAAGAGAGAAATGTGTTCTAAAATTCCCCTTGAGACTAAAAAAATCATTTTGAGCAAGATCATAAAAACGTCCCGAAATTAAGATTGAAATATTAAGCTATCAACGCATGTATTTCTGTGTTTTTTTCATATTTTGTAGAAAATGTGATACTTATATTAAAAATAAATGGTTCTTTCACATAAAAATGACTTGATGATTGTATATTTGAAATAAAATGTATTTATTACAACTTTTCCAAAAATAATAATTATTTATTTCGTAGGTTATATTATACTTCATTTAAAATAAAACTTTAAACTAATACTATTTCTCTTTTATCTAATGTGCTTTAAATTCTATGACTTTTAAACATATTTATCTTAAAAGTAAATTTGAACCATATAAATAATGGTTTCAAACACACGGATGCTCGCACACACACGCACCCCCCCACCTAGCCTTGATTAGATTTTTATCCTTATGAAAGTGGAATGTGAGTTTTGAGTTTTCAAATTTTATAAGAATTGGTGAATATTGAAAAAGCAGCTTCTATTTCATAAATATTTTGAATGAAACGTAATGAGTTACCTGAAGTAGCATACAAACTATTATAATTGATTTATCGACATTTTCAATAATATACCGACCACAGAAATAAATTGGATACATTTGGACCAACAATTAAAAAAAAATCTTCATGCATTTATAAATTAAAAAAATTCAAAAATATAATGTTACCTGTCTTTCTTCACTCATCAAAAGACATTTTTTTTGTAGAAGAACGAAAAACCATTCAGTAGGTGATAAATGAGAATATACAGTACTTTATAATCCTGAGTACATGACCTTTAAGACCAGACCAGTAATCCGGCATTTTCGGAAATGCTAAGTCGGATAAAATGATTTTATGCTTTTATGCTTCTAGTTCCTTGATATAAAATAGGCTATCAATAGAAATCAGACCCATTTCTGAATTTTGAATTATTTCGTGTGTTTGACACTTTATTCGCATGTAATCTATTAAATAATGTATAGTAATATACAAATTTTGCTTTTTAAATAAGTTATTGTTGTTTTTTATTAACCGTGTGTTGCTATGGACTGATATTTTTGTGGATAAGCGAGAGAATATTAAAGGTATCCTTGATGAAGCATACAATTTTGGAAATATCTTTAACAAGCAAATATCTATTTACTACCGAGAATGTTGAGAAATATCCTCCAAAATTTGCTCCAAGACTGTAAAGAATTTTCAGGAAAAACCTTATGATTTGGGTAATTTGTTTGTCTTATAATTTGAAATCAACAAAGAAAAAGATTAGAAAACAATGTTAAAATAAATTACGAGAAGACCTTTTACATTCGATGTTTATAGATAAGATTTCCTTCTCTTTATTCCAATGACTTTGAAATAGTAAAACTATATAAACACTAGGTCATCGGTCATACTTCAAAAACAGAAATTGCGTTCTTTGAAATATGAAAACTGACACAGGTATTGCATATATACTTTTTCAACATATTGCTGCTAAATCCCCTGGCCTTTCACCTATGGACTATTGTACTTTTGGTGAGTTCAAAAGAGCGTTTTCTTAGTGTATATCCCCATCACGATGAATGGACTCAGGAAAATAGTGAAAGAAAAATTTCAAGCAAAAGCTCTGGAAACTTTGAAAATGCCCTTTTATGATAGAAATAATGATATAGACAGATGTTGGGACTATATCAATATGAATGTTTATTTTTATTTCCATCTTATGGCAAAATTAATTATATTTAGTTTAGGATATATATAATTCAAAAGTTCATCATTTGTTTTAATTTTACATCTGAACAATATATTATTGTCTACTTTAGTATTTTAATGTTTGCCTTAATTTTAATATTTAATTTAATTTTTGTCACATAATTGTTTTCTTTTTTCTTTTTGCTCTCTGTTAAAGGCTGACACATAGCTTTTATACTTCAGATGTTTGTATGTTTTGATTGTAACGACATTACGACAATGGAATGATTAATATATTGAATTTCAAAGAAAAAGTAATTTTGTTGTAGAATGTTTTAGTTTATTATTCAGAATACATTTATTATTTTTTTTATGGGTAATGGTATTATCATATCAAATATTCTTTTGAATTTTAACAGTTATCTGATGTAACTATGGAAAATTGTTCTTTGGATTTTAAACATTAAAAACATTATCAAAAATCATTCTAAAATGTTTAAACATCTTCTGTACTACTAACATTTAATGGTAATCAAAACGCAAATTGCTACGGCAACAATTCTTTTTAACAATAGGTTTTGATTTACTTAAAACTATATTCAAAGATAATATTATATCGAAGCCTATTAAATAAAAATATCAAATTCGATTTATTAAAAACAATTTTGACACCATGGTAGAATATAATTTTCTAGCTTTATAAACATAGTGAGAATAACTTTTTATATTATTCGTACATATATATATATGTATAAGAAATCACACATGTTATAAAAAATTTTCAAGACATAAATTATTTTTGTAATATTGCAAGGAAGAAATAAACTGTCCCGGAAGCCAAATTAGAATATTGATTAAAAGGTGAACTTAATTAAATTTGAATCTAAAGAATACATCGACTTGGGATTAAAATTCGACGAAAGAGTTTCTATAAGTTCTAAGAATGTCTGTGATATATTAGATATTTCTTCTTGCTTGTCATGTTGATATATTTCTTGGAAAGGATTTCTGATGAAGAATTCATTTACTTTATCAGAAAATACATTATGCTTATCATCATGTCTTGTATTCTATTCAGACACTCTATACGAAACATCGAGTCTAAAATTGCAAGGAAGGGAAGCCATTCGTTATTGTGAAGTGATATAGTAAGGCAAAATATATAAGAAATTTTTTAGAATTTTTTTGACAAATTACGTTACTTGAAGAGAAATACAGGGTATGGACCCTTATCTACTGAATAACTGAAAGAAATATTATAATAAATAAATTTGTTAACTCTATATTTTTTCAGCAATATTAGTCAAAAATAAAATGAGATATATTGAAAGCTATAAATTTACTTCTCAACAAAATAAGATTATGATATATGATAGGTAAACAAAAAGTGCAACTTGTTCCCTTCTTTTGAAAAAAAAAACATAATACAAATGAAATTGAAACTTATTTTTTTAAAAAAAAGCTTTAAAAAAGGATATTAACTTGAATATATCTTTATGTTCTAATTTTTAAAAAATCAGTGTATGTAACTTAACTATTAAAATTCATTTAAACTAAATTCTTTTTTGTATATTTATACTTTTTTGAGAGAAAGTACAGCTGTATATCATATTCAAAATAAAATAACAATTTGTTTTGGGATGAGTTATTAAAATATTTATATCATATTTAAAATTTATTTTTCAATACCGAAAATATTTACGCACTCCCCTATTGAAAAAAAAAATTAAATACTTATTTGACAAGAAATTTTCTTCAAAGAAGAGAATGAAAATGATATAATTAAAAATTATTGCTATTTCTAATAATGCATCATGAAACGAAGTAGTTTAATTTAAACAAAACTGAATTCTTTTGAAATTTTCACGCAATTGCTTAGATAACTTTCACAAGTAAAGTATCCAACAATTTTAAAAAAAAAACTAGATATATATTTACTTACGTTCAGAACAAGCACTGAATTTTAGTTATTCTGGTTCCATTCAAAAATTATGTACGAAATTAGTGTGTACCTTCAATTATATATTAAAATAACATTTGTAATTAATTTGAGGGTAATTTCCGATGGCTAATATTACCATATGAACATTTTGTTTTTATAAACAACAGATGATTTAATTTTGAGTGGTTGAGTATAATTAGTTACAACTCTAGATATGGTTGGATTTAACCAAGCACACGAGCTAGTGTCCATTAAGATCTTGTCAAACTATAATTGAGCTCAAATTCTATTGTCTGTGGATAGGTTGAGGCAATTATGTCGTCATGTATTAGTGGAGATTACCAGCAGCCATGAGGTACAATGGGGCATAGATGGCGAGAATTAGATGCATTATAACACACGTATAAAATGTATAAAGGCTGTAATATGCATATATATATACACACACACACTCCATAACAAAAAAAAAAAAAAAAAAAAAAAAAAAAAAAAAAAAAAAAAAAAAACCGCACCAAGAAGGAGTTATCCGTTGAAGACAAAAATTGGCAGATACGAAAATTATGTACATCATAGAAAAGGATTAAGATTTCAGAAAAATTGAATGATTTACTTCAGAGTTACATAGTTCCTAAGTAACGAGCTCTATAAGGTATTGACCCACCTCTAACCTGGATTCAAATTGCCACACGACGTGGCATAGAGTGATAAAGCTCCCTGATGGTCTCCTGCGATATTTCATGCCACATTTGCTCCAATTGTCGGTCATCAACATTCCCTGGTAGATGCAATAGCCTTCCCATCATATCCCAGACACGTTCGATTGGAGAGATATCTGGCTGGGCAGGCCAAGGAAGAGTTTGACAAGCTGTAAGATAATTTATAGCAACAAGTGCCGTAAATGATAATGGCATTATCTTGCTGAAAAATATGGCCAGGGTCATGGTGGACACTCATGTGTTGGTCGCACGTGTGATGGTTGATAACGATGAATCAGGCGTTGGGATAGCTGATCTGACAATCACTCTGTCTTTCCCGATCTGCTGTGGCCCTAGATCGACCCCTATTATCATGACGTTGAAATCTGCCATTGCCCACCCATTCTTGCCAGCATCTTCTAATCACCCAATCACTTCGACCTATATGAGGAGCGATTCTCCGATTTGCCCAACCTGCCTCCTTCAATCCAATGAAATGACCTCTTTCACACTCTGACAGTTGTTCGTAATGAGCTCGAATCCTGTGGCGAGGCATTTTTTCAGTCGTTGAAAGGTATCTTAAATCACAATGCAACAGAAGATTTGACCATGAGATTGAGAATTGCTTCTTATATACTCGAGCTGAGTGCGTCGTTCTGATGCGCTGTAGTTCCAGCTATTCATTCAGTGGACACACCAAATTTTTATCATTTGCCTGTTCTGTCTAAATGTCTTTGCAAACGAAATTTCATTACAATCGGGCAACTCTTTCTTTGTGCGTCGTTTTTTTTTTTGTTATAGTGCGTATATAGAAGGAAATTATTATAAAGATAAAAAATTAGTATATCAATGAATTTAAAATTGCTTTTTTAAAAAATATATTATTATTTTTTAGTCTTGGATGCTTGTGACTTCTTCCATTCTGTACATACTATCAGTAGCTATCTGTTTTGTGTATTGTGCTTATCCAATCGAGTTAATAACCTTCAAAAATATGGATTTCTGTAAAAGTTTTTCGTTTCTAGTATAGCCCTTTTAATGGTCCTTTATCCCAATTTTAGTAACAGTAATGATCTGGAAGAGGTTAGATTTCCTATTTATTCCATGAATATGACCGAAGGATTTTCAATAAAATTGAATGTGGAATTTCAATCCATGGGGGTGATTTGTAGTACATGGCATTCTTCGAAATTCGCATAAAGTGGAATTTATTTCTCGAAAATTTACCGGAATTTGAGTCTCAAAATAGCTTTTGCGAAGTAGCGCTTATTCTGGAATATAAAAACTGAGCTGTCGCAGAGAGACGAAGCAGATAACATTTAATGAGGATAAAGTAACTATTCCTGTTTACAAGAGAAAGAAGTATGTCTGTATTTATAAATAGGGAATGGTGAAAGGGAAAAAGACTGTTAATCAAACATGAAGCAACTTTTCTGTGTTACACTCTAACCTTACTTTTTAGTCGATTGATTTAAACCTTTAAGAATAATGAAAGGTGAACTAAATGCATTCATAAATTTTTGTCGATGAATCGATACGATCGATGAATAAATATAAAATTTCGGTTGACAGGGTGATGAATTGTTAAGCAATTTTTTCTGGTATATGAGAGAAACAGATTAAAAAATTTCCTATTTCATGAAAATAAGGCGCAACACCATCTGTCAAAAAGGATGGTCAATGATTTCAACAGGAATCGTTAAATAATTTTAATTGACTAAAATCATGAATAGTTAAAATGAGATTTCAAAAAAAGTTTTAATTGATAAAAAATGAGTCTATAATTTCTCTGTGGAGTAATATCATTTTAATGGCATATTACGTCAGTCCTCAAAGATTGCACTAAATTAATACAAAACCATAAGTCCTATGATGTATTTTTTTCTCTTCTCTATAATGCACTTTAATCCCCTAAGTGTTATGCACGTATAATCGCATTTGGCTCGAGATCCACTAAAAAAATTATCAAACGTAAATTTCCGTATGGCAGTGAACTCGCCGCGAACCAAACATATTTTCTCTCCTTCATGGGAGGCTTTGAAGCTCGTTTTGAATGTATTTTGCTAAATTCCCTTATCCCTTTAAAGGTTTAACAATTTGATAGATAACTGAGAAGAGTTGCGGAGTTTCCAAGAGTTTTGCAAAAGAAAAGAGAAATCTTTTCTGGAATGGTAGCTGTGTTCAAATAAATCGTTTTAAGACTAGCTTTACATAAGAAAGTTAAATGCTTGGAGGGTTTAGTTTATTACCAATTGACATAAATTTACTGGACACTATATTTAGTTTTAACATGTTTTATATTCATTTCACTATGTCTTTATTTTGTTTATTTCGTTAGAGTATATTACATTTTTACTTATAGTGTCTTTTCTATTAAAATAAATAAGCTTTTATTAAGCTAATGTTTTTTGTTCCTCATACAAAAATTTTAAAAAAAGTGGAGAAAGTTAAAAACAAAAATTTTAAAAAATATGTTGCATTCCTTAACGTTTACATCACTATAAAATGTTAAAATTATATAAAATCCTTTCCGTTGCTCTGTATTGAATTACAACACAAATTATAATACTAAAAATTTCATTTGACAAACATCTTTTCCTCGCTTTGTTATTTGTTTGAGAAATAACATATTATTGATCCGTAAAAAAATTTCCTGCAAATTAAATAATAATTTTACATATCTGAAGAAAATTCTACATAGAAGTTTGGAAAAAGTTCTAAATATTTAATGTGAAGTAAAAATGCATGGAAAACATTTTTTAATGAAATTATTTTTCATAAGCAATAGCTTATGGCAAGTAATATGCATTCAAATATTCACTGTGTTGATGTATTCCATTCATATGAACTTTCCCCAAAGTAACTAAAAATTTTTTTAAGATGTAAACAATTGTTAAATAAAAGAGGTGTACAAAAGCATAATAAATATACAATTTGTTTTTTAAGTTTTGATACATTATTTATGTATTATTTTACAGCTAATTATTAAACAATTAATTTTATTTTCCAATGCACTGTAAAACCAATTCCTCCGATACTCAATAGATGGCACCACGATTCAGAGTCATGTGATGCGCTCATGCAGCGCCACCTATTCCAGAACAAAACTGAGTGACACTTCGTTTTCTCTCTCTCTCTCTCTCTCTTTTTCCCCCACTTTTCCACTTCTCTTCTCCTTCGCATTACCCACGTCGGAAGTAAACTTCAAACGCCCGAGCGCGTTCCAGCGCCCATCGCCGATATGGGATAAGACTAATTAGATTGCCATCTATCCGTCTCTGAAGAACTGTTTACTCCTAATAGAGATAACATGTATATAGTTGAATATGTAAATATCTTCATCTCTCCAAACATGAAACGAAGTAAAACAAGTTGAGTCTCATCATTGAATTCCTACGAAATCATAATAGAGTACGGTAATGGAATTACCCCCCCCCCCCTAGACAACCAACCCTTTGCATAAGAGCAAACCATCGTAGATTCGGGATGAACAATCTCATCACCCCACTGTCTACATGTAAAATACATATAGTGCCAAAATCCAAACTGCATGCCATGAGCAATTCATCTATAACAATAAAATCACTCTAAAAGTTTTAATAATATCTTGTTATTAATGGATATACATTCCAAACGAAAAGAAATTTTTGAAATAAGAATGGATTCTTATAATAAAGGTTTTACAATAAAGAAAATGTAAAAGGCTTTCATTTTATATAAACTCTGTAACGACATATCCATACTAGAAAATGTAATTTTTTCAATTCTTGAAGATATAAACAACCTCGAAGTGTTTACATAACAAATATAGATCTATATTTTTTTAAATGGTTAAATAATTTTAATATATATTGAAGTTTATGAGCTACTGTAATGAAAGAAAATTCACGAGAAATAGCTTATGACAAATTAAATTTTATTGTGTTGATGTTTTTAACCTTTATGAACTTTCTACAAAAGAATTAAAAAATCCTTTAAGAAGTAAAACAATATAATATAACAAATATATCATACGATAACTTAATAAGTATGTAATTTGTTCGATAAGTTTTTATAACTAAGGTTTGTATAAGTTATCGCTTATTTATGCAAGAAAAATACCATTGAAGTGATATAAAAATTTTGTCGATATTCGGGCAGTCCGAGTAATATGTATGAAAATAAAGTAAAAATAAATCAATCACAGAATGCGAGAATGTTCTCATAATGATTTTAATTAGTTTATTTTTATTTGTAAAGAACATGTTCATGGTGGAATAAGTAATTACTTTCAAGCATCTGAGTGATAAATAATCGACTGAAAAACAGAGCGTGTTCTTCAATATGAATAATTTTTACTACAGAAAAACTGTTTTCGTCAAAGAACTTTCATTTTATTTCGCTTCAAACTGATTCCCGTGAGTGTTAAAAAACCTAATAAAAGAGATTCTGAATAAATATTTACTTAGAATGATATATATTCGTCGTCGAACTACTCTGCATTCGTTCGAACACTGAAATAAGAAACTAATGAAATAATGTAAACCCGGAAAAATAAAATTGGCACTGAATTTGCCTGAAGAATTTTATAAGTAATATTTTAAATAAAAACTTCTCAACATTAAAACTAATTGCTGCAAATACGCTTTTTTACTTAAGAATTATTTCTCATGTGTTTCATTAGAGAATCCTAACATGCTGTGTTAATGATTGAAGTCACAATTTAGAATATTAATCACACGGAATCCATGTTGGATACTTGCTTTTTCTGACTTCCTCGCAACACTTCACTGCACTGTGTCTTTGAAACACAAACTAAAATAAATTGTACTAATCCGCATTTATTTAGAACATACTTTTCTTCCGTGGAATCAGGAATGGAATCCTCATTTCTTTCTGCGAATCTCCAAAATTGTGATGCACTAGATTTCGTCTGTAACTGCTGAGGAAATTATCTGATTATAACTTTGCCACTTACACCAATGAAGAGTTTCGTGAATTAATTATAAATTAATTTAAGCTACTCATTTCAATGCGTCATTGTAGCCGCTTTCTGAGATTATATTTTGGATATTATTTTGAAATATTGCATACTTTAGTTTATTCAATTGAACACTTCGTTGGAATATTGTATTTTAATCATCACCTATCATGTAAATAATTTTAAACATTTTATCGTTAGATGTATGAGATGGTTTTCAAAACTCATGTTCAATTCTTTGACCGCCTAAGGATATTAAATTGACTTTTTTGAATTCTACATACCAACTGATTAGTTTGAAATTCATAACTTTTTTAAAATAGTAAATACGATTTCTATAAACGAGGAAGGAATCATGGTGGGGAGTGGTCATTTTGATGGATGGAAAGTTGCAGACATTTTTAAAAATTTTGTATTTAAGAACGATAGTGTGTAAAAAATGTACTTGAATTAGTGTAATTAATATATTAGCGGATGTAAGTATGCATCAAATAAGATTAAAAGATTAGTGAATTATATGTTAACAGTTGATAATATGAGCTGTAAAACGAAATAATGTGTTGAAATTCTTATTTCAGTTTAGTTTAGTTTTTATTAATGTTGCACTAGAAGCAACACGAGGGCTATTGGAGAAGGACCTCGTAATTTTGAACCATGGTCAAGTGACGAGGACGACTCTTGAGCTGCCATCCCCTCTCCTAGCATCCACACCATGCCAACGGGAGGACTTTGAGTCCCGACAGACTTAACGTGCATCAGCCCCGGTTACGCGGCGGGTCTTTGGCGGCCAAGGATCGAACCAGCGACTGAACGAAAACCGCCGGCCACGAATCTGAAACCATGACCACTAGGTTGAAATTCTTGTATTACAGATGTTGCCAGAAGAAAATTTGAAAGTCATTTATCCTGTGTTGTCTGGATGAAAATAATAGATTGCATCTCTTGAACCCCCCCCCCCTCCCCCAGAAATGATAAAATTTTGTGAATTGTTCCAGAAAAATAGTTTTCAAGTTTAAATACTGACTTTTGAAAACATGGTTTCGAAATAAAAATATGAGAAATCCGAAGAGTGTGCGCTTAGACTAATCTCAGTCTTGTGCAGTTTGTATTGTTAAGAATGTTTGAATTCAACTCTTAAATATATTAAAAATAAACATCGGTATGTTTTAAGTAAGCTGCATTTCACTGAGCTTGTGTTGTAGCTTTGGGTTATTCTCGATTTTCTATTTACTAACTTCGAGGACATCTGGCAATTGGAATTGCATACAATCACAACTTCTTGTCAACAGAATGAAAGATGATTAGGTAAATTAGATGGAAAAAAGAAATGCAGTGAATTGAATTTTAGGTAGTGATACTTATGTAAAACGAAGTTGAAAGGAAAGTGAAGGGAGGTCGAGAATAACAAGTTGATACATGTTATAGATTGCAGTGTATCATCGTCATTACCCTGTTGATATTGCTTCGAAGTGGCCTAGCATCACAATTATAGGAGTCAAATCTGCGATAATCGAGAAGTGAATGAATCGGAATGAATGATTCAGTAAGCTAAGATTATTTAAGTATAAACTAGGATTAACCGATTTTAGGGGGAATCGTGAGGTGTGACGTTGTGCTATTCGAGGTTTTCTCTTCACTAACTTTGGGGACTTTTAATTAAGATTGATTGCTACAAATAACAATTTCATCCCAATCAAAAATGAAACATGAGTATTTAAATTAGAGGCAGTTAGAAATAAAGTGAAGTGAGGTAGGTAGGAAGTATATAAGCTAAGCGAGAGACACACGATAGAGGTGGAGTGACTGTAGCATTGAGCAGTTGTCCTATAGTCGTAGACGAGATCGAGAATTGCTACAAGTTATCGACGGCAGAGTGGAGCCTAGAATTCGAGACAGCCTCAACTTCGACGTTTGGGTAAGACTCTGTTAATATATTTAAGGCGTTAGTTATTTTGGGAGAGTCGGTGTTCATTTGCATCACAGTAATATTCTTAAAAATTTCACAAACAAATATAACCTTTAAAGATTTTCTTTACAAAACTACTTAGTAGAGTCAGTAAAATATTTAAACTTTTAATATTTTTGATTAATATTATTAAGTTTCATACTAAAAAGAAACGAAAAAATTGTAAAAAAAAGTTATTTGCAAAGTTTCGCTTAGAACAGATTTAGCCCCCCAAGATGCGATTTTTACTGTAATTATTATTAAATTATTCAGTTAAATATAAGAATTAAAGTGAACGATGAAATATTGAGAAATGGACAAAAGTAAACTTTTCCAAATTTAAAATTAAAGTAAACGATAAATTACAAAGTAGAATGTTATATGAGCTACACGCAATTAAAATTAAAGCAAGCGATAAATTATTAAATTGAACATAGTTAAGCTAAATGTAATTAAAATTGAAGCAAACGCTAAGAAATTGAAAAGTGATCTGTTATGCGAAAAGTGATCCAATTAAAACAATAGCTCCTTGGATGATTAATAAAACAATTACTGAATTACTGTAAGACGTTGATCAGTTTAAGTTTACTAATACATTTGTAAAAAGAAGGGAAGTAAATTACTTCTGGATATTGAGTGGTTTTAGTTAACCATTTTTTACACACATATTTATTTGCACAAGAGCCGTCAGTGGTTCTAGAGTCATGCTATATCAATCAAGAGCGATTTACGTTAAAAGATTTATGTTAAAAGCTATACTGAGACAAAAGATTTATCTTCAGCAAAGTGTGATACCACAACACACATGAATGTATCATGAAATGACAAACAAAAATGAAAACTGTTTGTAAAAATGAAATACTTTTCTGTCCTAAATCACTGTGTGGGAAAGTAAATCCACATTACACAGTAATGAACCCTATCACACCATAAAAAGTGATAATAAGAAACCAGAACAATAGCAAAGGTATATAAAGAGAAGAATCATGAATTGAAAAATAACATAATGGGAAGGCTGTTATTTCTCAATCGTTTCAAGAATTCAAAACGTATTTCTTGTCTGTGGGAGAGCAGAAAAATAAAGTGATTTTGGATGACATCTGGAATACACTGCAGGTGTTTCTGAAAAAACACATTTAAAGGTAAATAAAAATCCAGTCACGACATCAAGACCTATCTTGTTTGGTAAATTCCGTCAAATCCCAACACCATCTGGTGTTTATGCAACGAAAAAAAAAAAAAAAAAAAAAAAAAAAAAAA
>BMAW01121084.1:0-21007 GCA_019974015.1 Nephila pilipes | reverse complement strand
ACCTGGTTACTGGTTTACTACGAGCGCCATCTCTGGGTTAGTCTCGGGAGTTATTGATTGATGTGTTATATATATATATTTCGTTCAAATATTTCTTCTCATTTGAGAATTACACCCTATTAAAAGTATAAGGTGATGCAAGGTAAAACAAAGTTTTCGGAATGAATATACACTCGATGCCAAAAGCATCGGACAATTAAAGGGGTGAAATTTTTAAAATCAATATAGGGATTTCCCTAGGTAGAAGTTTAAAGAGTGTTTCATTCGGTCGAATTGAAGACAAAGATAATTTAAATGTACTTCCTTTCAGAAACATTTCAGCTCTTTTTTTTAGAAAGCAGAAACTAGAATTAGTTAACAGGATGTACTTTCGAACTCAGAGCACTAAAATACGATGATGTCCTTTGATTGGATTAAAACAAATATCACTTCCTTACTGAGATTAAAATTTGTATTTCGCAGGTAAATTTATTTCATTAATGATCTTTACTATTTTGCTCCTTTCAATTTTTCCTTTTCGTTATTTTAGATTAAAAATTTTCAAAATGTAGTATAGAATACAATTTTAATTGTTTTGCTTACATTTAAGTTCATGTACAGAAACCATTATTTCTCATTTAAAAATTAATTCATTTAATAAACTTCGAAATACTCTTTAAAAACTCATTATACTTTTCTTAGATTTCTATTTTTTTTCTCGAGTACATAAATATTGCTTAAAAGCACTTGGCCTTTCTCCAAATGTGATTGTTTATCAACGACGTTCCAAGAAGTATCACGAGGTCTATGGGCAAAGGAACCCGTAAGTGGGAGACTCGTCCTGGACCTCCACCTGATTCGACGTGCATCAGCCCAACACGGCGGGTTTTTGAGGCAGCAGGGCTTAAGGTATCCGTACACCTTCGGAGAAAATCTTTTGAAATACATTGATATTTGCCATCAAAATATTTTTTAATGCTAAAATATAACCTAACACTATGAAAAACACATTTAATAATCTGTTTTTAATTCAAAAAAAGTTTTGGAGAGGAAAAGATGTCGGAAATAGTACATAAATTGATTATCAGAATAATGCTCATAACTCAAAAGTAAACAAAAATACCATTATTATGTAAATTTTATCTTATTCATCATAACATTGTTTGGGGCTGGTACTACTTTCAAGATGAAAATCATATTACTATAATTTTTATTGTGTTTTGAATCAAATAAGAATGAAAAATAAAAAAAAAAAAGTTATAACAATACTGCAATCCTTTTCCAATGTTGGAATTATTTCAGGACGAAATAATGACCAGCCAGGATGGCTTCAGGAACAAACATTATTTA
This sequence comes from Nephila pilipes, assembly GCA_019974015.1. Lineage (NCBI taxonomy): Eukaryota > Metazoa > Arthropoda > Arachnida > Araneae > Nephilidae > Nephila > Nephila pilipes. The sequence goes on along the minus strand of BMAW01121084.1, from coordinate 19,678 downwards.
ATGCTCGACACGTTCCACAACACAGGACAGGATACAAATACATAAATATAAAACACAGATTCACGAACATGACTACATCGTTCTTCTTACCAAGTCTTTCGCATTCGATTGCGCTTGCGCTCGCTAGTCGTCCTGCTCTCCAAAAAAGAACATGTGGCGCCATCTGGCTACCGTTTAATAGTTACATGGAAGGTAGTGGTAAATTACAGTGTTACATCCTCCCCCTACACTTCCGAAAGCCGTCTCGGCGAGGTGGTGTAATGTCAAGCATGGCATTCTCTCCAGCAGTTCCTCGAGGAGGCAATGGTTGCTTTCGAGGTCTTCCTCTTCTCCTGAGAGGCACTACAGGAGATTGGGTCTCTGTGTTAGTGTTACTTAAAAAAGGAGTTAAAGCCGATGCATGGTAAACTTCTAAAGGTTCATCAGGTTTGTCACAACTGGCTACCACAAAGGTAGTAGGAGATCTCTGGGATAGCACAATGTAGGGCCCATCTTTCCTAGGCATCAATTTTGCACTTCTATCTTGGCTTGCTTTACTCAGTGGGTGAAGCTTTACCCAGACTAGATCATTAGTTTTATAGCCAGGACTTGGCTTACGAGATATGTCTGCAAATGTTTTTCGACGATCTTGATTCTTCTCAATATTTTCTTTAATTTGTGACATATATTCTGCAAAACGCTTTAAATAGGGTGTGAATTCCGGTACAAAATTATCATTATGGATGATAGACCGAAGATCAGTACTTACGTGATCCAAAGTTCGTAATTCTCTGGCGAAGGTTAGGTACGCTGCCGTATGATCTGTGGACTCACATTTTGCAGTATTCATTGCAAACCTAATAGCTGGTAACTTTTCATTATGTTTCTGGATTCTAGATAATTTCTGTTCTTTATTCTTCGGTTCAGAATCAAACTTTTCCTGTTCAGACTGAAGTTGTCTTTCATCAACAATTTTCACTGCTTTTTCTTCAATACTGGTATCCTGTAACCCTATAGCTTCGGATAATTTTTCATTCTCCTTCGGAATTTCGGTAAACTTCTCGTCCCTTCCTTTCAATTCAGATTCAAACTTTTCCTGCTGAGGCTGAAATCGTTTTTCATAGTACTCTTGTTTTCTTCTATTGTTTTCAATTATTAATTTTTCTAATCTTAATTTTTCTCGTTCAAATTCCTTTTCTAACTTTTTTTCTCTTTCAATCCTCTCCCTTTCTAACTTTATTTCTCTTTCTTTAATTATATTATCTAACATGTCTTTGACAAACTGCTCATTATCCATAAAGAATGTGCATGTAGTGATTTTGTCATGTAAGTCGATGATTTTATCATCAGAAGTAACAGAAACTTTTAATTCTATTGCTAAGTTGTAAAGATCAATCTTCTTGCCTCTCGAGAGAAATGCCATTTTATCTGATACAATTATCTAAATGCAAGTTTTTTTTTTAATGTAAGCTTAAAATTATAAATTAAGTTAGTTTTCCCAATTAACTAATTAAGAATTAAATACTCGTTAAACAACTACCTTCCTTGTAGCAGAAATATAACTAATAGAAAATTTCACATGGAAGTGCACATAAACAAAATTATTCCACATATATAGATTTTGAGAAAACCTAAATAAAATTTTCATGAAATTCAAGAGTAAAAAATAAAGAATGAAAAACAGTTACATGTTGAAACAGTTGAAATTATATATCATGTGATACTAAGAATATAGAATTGCTTATTATACAAAAACATTTACAAAGCTAAATGCAAAAAATTATGAGTTGTTATGATAAAAGAAATATAATATTCTGAAAACACTTAATTTCTACACATCATATAATCAGAATATAAATAATCAGTTGCCAGAATGCTTAACAATCATTCATTTATAAGCAACAGTGTCAAAAAACAGTGACATTCTTATCATTCTAACCAAATTATACTATAATACTTTCTAATATTTAAAATATGCTTATTTAAATTTTATTACAATTGATAGACCAATATAGTTTAAATAACTTTAGTGAAAACACAAAATAAAATTTTAAGAAACTGGTGCAGAAAAAATCAATTTACCAACAATATATATACTCAAGGAACGAGATCTTTAAAATCACACAAAAATAGAATTTTCTGAAAACTATAAATATATCAAGTATGGAAAGAGTAAAATAACTAGATTTGAAACATTATATAAATCAAAGTATGATTATTGCAAACAAGGATTTTCACTCACGCACAGAAATATCGGATGTTATTTCTTCCACACAAATCGAGTACTTCATACAAAAGACGATGAATTCGAATTCTTACTTTAAAATATCTTGGGTGATATTTCTTCTATTTTACGTTAAATATCGGATGATATATATATATTTTTTTCAAATATAAATCACGCAATCTTCCACCTTAAATATCGGATGATATTTCTTCTATTTCACTTTAAATATTGGATGATAGTTCTTCAAATGTAAATCCCACAATCTTTCAATTTAAATATCGGATGATATTTCTTCTATTCCATTTTAAATATCGGATGATATTTCTTCAAATATAAATCAAGCAATTTTCACTTTAAATATCGGATGATATTTCTTCAAATAAAACAGAAGTGCACTTTACATAGCACTTTCAAAATAAGTGTCGGGGCGACACACACAGAAACTTCTACACACGTAGTGAGCCGATCAAGGGAAAAAAATGTCCGACTAGTCAGGCCACACGTTCGGGCGCCAATGTAATCCTTTTCCAATGTTGGAATTATTTCAGGACGAAATAATGACCAGCCAGGATGGCTTCAGGAACAAACATTATTTAATGCTCGACACGTTCCACAACACAGGACAGGATACAAATACATAAATATAAAACACAGATTCACGAACATGACTACATCGTTCTTCTTACCAAGTCTTTCGCCTTCGATTGCGCTTGCGTTCGCTAGTCGTCCTGCTCTCCAAAAAAGAACATGTGGCGCCATCTGGCTACCGTTTAATAGTTACATGGAAGGTAGTGGTAAATTACAGTGTTACAATACATGATTTCCACCTTTGTTACTAAAAACGTATCAATTTTACAACCATGAAAGTAGTGAAGGTTCTTAAAAACTATATAAAAAGATACTTGCAAAATTTAAAGTAATTTAGTTCATAACTTTTTCTGATATCTACGTTGCCATATGTAAATATGTCGAGAAAACTCATTTTGAGAAAAATCAAAAACAAACTTTCAAATGCAATTAAAAATTAGCTACCGAGTAAAATTCAAATCCCTGTAACTTAAGTTCTAAATAAGGTATAAGCAGAATTTAAACATTATTAGAAAAAAAAGTTTAAATTTTAAATTGATATTAAAATTAGAAAATCAAAAATTTAGACAAAAATGACGTTTTAAAGGTGTACGGATACCTTAAATTCACATCTCGTAGAAAACCACAACAGCAGCTAGGCTACTGTAGCCACGATACTTCTCAAAAAAAAAAAAAAAAAAAAAAAAAAAATTGAAAAAAAATCTCAATTTTGCATTAAAGGAGAATCTACATTATGAATTATTCCTAAATATGCACTTGCCAGTGTCAAATTTTTAGTATCTATCTTTTGTAGTAGAGTTATTTTAAATTATGCTCTTTAATACAGTACTCAATTTTCTCCCTTTTGTATGTAACAATTTTAATTCAATGTGATATAAAAAGGCAATATGGAAAGTGATATTAAAAACCAAATAAAAAAAGCACGGATTAATGATTATTGGTAAATGATTGCATTATTACTATTAACTCTTTACACTCTGTCGAACATGATGATACGTCGCTATCGCCACTACGATATGATTGTTTCGCTTACTTGAGCACGTTTGCATAAACTGATGTGTATACTCATGTTTGCAACTTCTACTAGGTAGGAAAATTTATGGAATTAGGGATTTTTGTAATAGTTGCTCTGAGGTACCTCGCATACGAATGAATGTTTCCAAAATAAACTCCTCTAAGACAAATTGAAAAACATAAAATTTTCAATTTGCTGAAGATTTATAAATATCAACTTGTTTTATCTAATGTAATTAAGAAATTAATATCTTTTTTTAGCAGCAACAATGTTTATTTTATATATTAGATACATGCATATGTAACTAATACAATGCGGGAGTTGTTTGTGTACTATATGAGTCACTAGACTGTGTGATGTACAAAGCGTTAATATTGCTAATTCAGTAAGACCAAAATTTTAGTAGTTTCAATAGAAGCACATTAAATTGTTGAGACACCAAATCCTCAAGTTAGCTTCAAGTGTATGTTGAAAATGGAATTTTTCAGCCTAGGTGTTGACATCGTCATTTGACCGTAGCTCCAAAATTAAGACACATATTGGCTATAATATCGGATCTTGTGTCAGTCAGAAGTAGAGACACAATCCGAAAAACGTTTAATAAACAAATAGACCATGATTATTATAGACAATATTATTTATTCAACAAACTCATTTTCAAAACTGGAACGCGGCGCTGTATCCAAAAGGTCATGACTGAGACTGGTGTAGTTTCTATCGAGTCATGTTTTCAAGTCCTTATTAGATTGATAGACCCATAGTGTAGTGAGTATTATGCACTTTAAACCTGGAGAAAATTGATTGAAGTCGGGTTTGCGACTGTAATTTCTTTTTCATGTCTAGTTAAGCTTAGTTTTTTTTATTAACGTCGCACTAGAGCAACACGAGGGCTATTGACGACGGACCTCGTAATTTTGAACCACGGTCAAGTGATGAGGACGACACCTGTGAGTTGGCAACCCCTCTCCTAACATCCACACCACGCCAACGGGAGGACTTTGGACCCCGAACAGATTTAACGTGCATCAGCCGCGGCTACACGGCGGGTCTTTGGCGGACAAGGATCGAACCCGCGATTGAACGAAAACCGTCGGCAGCTAGTCCACGACCTTGACACCTAGGCTACCGCGGCTCTCTTTTTTATGTCACACTGAGAAGAAACACAATGGCTTTTAGTAAGTAATTTTGAGCCTTCCTCACATGACAAGGACGACACCTGGTTTAGCACATCCCTCAGCAAACTTCCACACCACGCCAATGGGAACATTTGGGACCTTGACCAAATTTAATATGCATCAACCCCACTAATTGGTTATATGACATCAGGTTTTGAATCCATTTCTCTACGAAAACAAGTCCACGACCATGACCATTAGGGTACTATGGCTCCTTAATTTGGGATGGTGAAAAATTTGTGAATGTGGGGAGCCATCCCAGTTGTCGTCCTCGTCAACTTATCATGGCTCAAAATTATAAGGACCATCGCCATTAACCCTCGTGCTACTTCTCTGTTAGTAAAATAATACATCAATCCAAAAATTGCTCAACATTTTTAAAAATCAAGTTTAAATGAAAGAAAGTAATTTATTAGGGATAATAGACTTTGCTTATCTACTTCCCCGAAAAACAACCGATCAAAAGTAATTTATTGCCAACAGAGTATTGGTTAAGTTTAAGTAAGATACATTGTTTAGGATTTTCTGATATTTATATATTGCTCTCAGACCGGAAAAAAAAAATCTAACGCGTAGATTGTTTCTTTTGTCCGAAATTAGAAGTTTTAATGTAGTTACATACTGAAGTAACGGATTTTCTCAACTGTTTCTGGAAATTTCTAATAGATTAAAACAGACGAATTGCCTCCTCACCACCCATCCCTCCCTCATAAATAAATAAATAAATAAATAAAAACTTCCCTAGAGGAATTGAGTTTTATTATTTTTGAGCCATGTCAAGTTTATCTTAGAACTGAGAATAGCTATTTATTTAGAGCTAAATGTGATATTTTCAAAGGTCATGTCTTTTACTCCTTGAGCTGTCACCTTTAATTGTTTAAGGGTTTTGCTGTGTTCTCACAAATTTTTCTGTAGATAAAATTTCCCTTGTTCTTTTCTGGTTTATTACCTGTTTCTTGTATCATGGTTTTAAAATAACAATGAAACAATTTGTCTTAAATTTTGACAAATGAATTTTGAACATTTGGAGGTCAAAATGGTTGAAATCTTTACATTTAAGTTTTTCATATATATTTTTAAATTTCCGAAATTGTGTACAAATTGCTTTTAACTTACTAATTAAACGTTACAGACAAGAGCTAAAAATTTCTGAATTTTGAAAATATTAACGCAAATAGTGTATAACGAATGTTTAAGCATTAATGGATTTCACTTAATCAAAATACTTTTTATAAATTGTTTCATAAAATTTCACAAAAGTACTTATATGGAGAAAAGCGATATTACTATTTCTCAAGACTAAAAGATAATGAAAATTTCAGATAGGATTTCTGAGTTCTCAATCTTTTTTATTCGTGTTTATAAATTTCTTCTTGTTTAGTTTGTAAGATAAACAAATATTTGGATCTGAAATCACAAAAAGAGCAGAATATTCAAACTTAGCGCAGTTGGATGCAATAATCATTGTGCTCTATGAAAAATATATAAAATACTCGTAAATTACATAATCAAACTCCTTTTTGAAAAATTATTAAATGCTTCACATAAAAACCGGTAGACGATGGCTTAAAATTCGTATTTCAATAAAGCATAATTTTTTATTCTAAAGAAATGCTCGCATACTAAAATAACATTTTCAAAAATAGCCGTAAATTAATCCATAGATAAATTTTCATTTTGTAGAAACCCTTGAGAGAGTTCAGTTCATAAATATATAAAATAAGATAAAAGACTATAATTTTTTTTTATATCATTGATTATAAATTTAATCAATATTTTTAAGAAAGTTAGAATAAAAATAAAGTTTCATATTCTGAGATTTTTTTTTCTCTTCAAATCTTTTTTAACAAAATGATTGTTTTTTTTTTATTTTAGAACTTTGTTAAAAATTAATAAATTATGAGAGGAAAGTTTCTTTTCTGTAAATAATTTAAAATAAACTTTAGGAAATAGGAAATATCTCTTAAAGATAATTTAAAATGCTAGCTTTAGTGACATTAGTTTTCATATCTTTTATATATACAGGGTGTCCAGCCTTAATGTGACTAAGTAGCTAATTCCCGAACCGTTCGGTTTAGACATGCACTTCCAATTTGAAAAATGTTTTAAAAAAGGTAAAGAATACTTGTACGTGCTTTTCGAACCAAACCCCATTTAGAAAAAAATTACAAAAATTAAATTTTTATATGGTCCCCAGGTCCTATCACTTGTATTTAGGGAAAGATGCATTACACAAAAACAAAGTAAACACAAAAAGTTTCATTTTATTACGATAAAAACTGACCGAGTTATGCCTACATAAAGTTGAAGCATCTGAATTGCTCAGAAAGGGGGTCGTATATAATTTGAATTTAGGGAACAGTAATTCACTATCTACAGAAAGAGCAAAAGAAAAACATCATAGATATATTAAAACATCGAAATAAACATCATAGATTGACAATTTGTATTGCTGTATGGCAAACAATAAAATTTAAATTAAAGAAATACAACTTGTACCGAAAAGATTAAAACAGCTTGTTTTAACAAATAGCAGCAAAAGAATACATGATTTGCCATTCAAATTATAGCATAGTGTGGAATGATGCGCCAATCATGAATCAGGAGCTTTATTATATCAGAATGACCAAATTAACTTAAATAATGTTCACAATGACTACCTTCCGCAGAAATGCAGTATCGAACGAACCCGTGTCAGAAACTCCGCCTGTAGCTTCTGCAAGAGGTGTCACAGACCTGCATGCTATGCTGATTCGTTTGAGTAAATTGGATTTACTCGTGGATTCACAATCGAACACTTTGTTTTTTAGGAAGCCCCAGAAAAAGAAATCCAGAGGACTTAGGACGGGTGATTGAAGGGGGCCACTCCTGTTGACCTCCGTAGCCGATTATTCGAGTGTCAAATGTCTGTGCCAAAAATGTACATGGTTGAGCAGATTTGTGTGCGGGTGCACCACCATGCTGGTACCACATGCGTAACAAATCCCTTAAGGAAACTTAATCTTCTAAAAAATCGGCTAACGGTCCAGATAAAATTTCCGTGTATGATTCTGATGTTAAAGGTCCATCGAAATACATTGGGCCAATTAAGGTGCTCTTCCATATTCCGCACCACACATTCACTGACCAACGCACTTGGTGGCGATTCTGTCGTTATTAGATGTGGGTTTTCGAGGGACCAATAATGCTCATTCTGTGTATTAATAGGGCCTTGCCTCGAGAACTGGCATTCATCCGACCACAAAACTTCATTCAAAAAATCTGGATTTTCATCCAGTGTGTTTAACACGAAATTGCAAAAATCAAAACGATGCTCCTGGTCTCCGGGCATTAGTTCCTGCGCCAAGACTGTACGATAAGGATATGCACCGTACGTATGTAATATGTTCCACACCGTCAGTTTTGAGTAGGAACAAGCCTTGCTAATATCCCGGGCACTACTTTCAGGATGAGTCAGGGCATATCCTAGAACATCCTCAGCAAGTATCCGCAAGCTTGAAGGTGTGGCACGAGACAAGGGAATACGTCTATGACAACTCCCGGTTTTATACAAGCGTTGAACAGCACGGGAAATTGTACAATAAGATGGGTGTCTTCCACTGGGAAATTTAATGGCATAAAGTCTTGCCTCCTCTCTCTTATTTCGATTACACTGCCCATACAACAGTACCATTTCACAGTATTCTTCATTTGTAAACATCTCGTTCTCCCTTACTAGAATTCGTAATATAAGAATACGACTGTATGCAATTGCATGCGACTACACAACAGATTTTTAACATTCGCCATGATCAGTACCACAGCACATCAGTCTACAGCCGCAGCAAATAAGTCTATTTTTTTGGAACTGCTATTGAAACGTTTTCTTCGTCCAAAGAGATTGGAATAAATTTAATTTCTTAAGTACTTAATTATTGTATTATTAACGTAATGTATGTACTTTTAAATTTAAAAACGATTTACATAAGAGTGACGTGCAAGAGCGAAAGTTTCCAAGCAGAGTACCAATTAATTTCACTTTGGAGACGGCCCCTTACTAGCTTCTTGAATTTAGTTTAGTTTCTATTAACGTCGCACTAGAAGCAACACGAGGGCTATTGGAGACGAACCTCGTAATTTTGAACCATGGTCAAGTGACGAGGACGACACCTGAGCTGGCACCACCCTCTCCTAACATCCACACCACGCCAAAGGGAGGGCTTCTTGAAAATGGCCAAGAGAATTGATGAAATGTATGATTTTCAAAGTTCCATAACTCGGCCAATTTTTATCGAAATAAAATGAAACATTTTGTGTTTACTTTATTTTTGTGTACTGCAACTTTTCCGAAATACAAGTGATAGGACCTGGGGAGCGTATAAAAATTTAATTTTTGTAATTTTTTTCTTAATGGGGTTTTTGGTTCGAAAAGCACCTACAAACATTCTTTATCTTTTTTAAAACATTTTTCAAATTGGAAGTGCATATCTAAACCGAACGGTTCGAGAATTACGAGGGATATTCAGAAAGTAAGGAACGTTTTGGAATTAAAAAGAAACTAAGTACAAGAAAAAAAATTATTATATACATCAGAAAGGGCGACTAAAATTCTACTTTTCTACATAGTTACCAAACAAATTGAGGCACTTATCATAGTGGTAGACAAGCTTTGAAATTCCTTCGTCATTGAATTCTGCCGCCTGCGATCTCTGATTATGTGACAATTTCAAACAACAAAGTCCGTGAAACTTGTGGAAAACTAAGCGAAAGCTCTGTCATTATGAAACGGCGGTTTTCACGAATCTTTTCATCAACTTTAGCGACCAGTTCGTTAGTCACAATGCTCTTGCGTCTACTCTTCTCTTCATCGTGAACGTCAGTTCGGCCATTTTTAAACTGATTGCACCATTTCCGGAAGGAATTTTCATTCATTTCGTTGCTTCCGTACACTTCACACACTTGCCGATAAATTTCTATAGGTTTTAGGTTTTTTTGCCAACAAAAACCGTATTACAGACCGCACCTCACAACTGGCGGGATTTTCAATTGCAGCGCACATTTTAAATTTGAATATCGAAAAAATGGGCAGCATGGAAATGTTCCCGTTGTGATGGCTGGACGCCGACTCAGATACCTAGCACGCAGACACCAAAATATACGTGATCGGTACGCGCCTAGCGACGTCAGACGGAAACGTTCCTTACTTTCTGAATAGCCCTCGTAGCTAATGGGTCACATTAAGGCTGGACACCCTGTATATAAATATTGCAATTATTTAGTAAAAGTTTTAAAATATTTATAGAGTTCTCCAGAACAAGCATTTAAAATCCTGTTATCATAAGGAAAAATGAATAATAATTTCTGAAAAAAATTCTCTTTTTTTAAATGTTTAATATAGAATGCAATAAGATATTTCTCCGGTTGAAAAATGAAACAATAACTTCTTACACTATTTTTATATTCATAATAGCATTCAAAAATTAAATTTTGCGAGGGAATGTATGAATATTCTTAGCAACGCATGGAGGAATTCATATCTTCAGGAAACAAGAATTGTCACATATCTGTTATCTTAGTCACATTTTTCATAAGAGCATATTCCCAACCGATTGGTGCTGAAATCAAGATTTCCAAATACCAAATGACTGATAAGGTAAAAATCTTTCCTAAAAGAACGATAATACATCTAATGAACCGAAGAATATATATGTTTCAGAATGTTTATCATATTGATATGTTTTTAGAGAGGATTTCAGACATAGAACACATGCAATAATGTGGAAATATTCTTCCTTTCTCGCATAATGTCGCATATCAGTCACAGACCGGTTATCCAAGAATGTATTTCTAAAAACAATACACTAATGTCTAGGAATATTTTTCAATAATGCTAATTAGTATAGAATTTGAAAAGTGAATTTCAAACCATTGAAATTGCAATTATTTCTGCTTTTAGTTTTAATTTAAATTTCAAAGCAAATTTGGTGACTTAAAACGCTGTGTATAGTCAGTCTAAAATTCAGGAGTTAGGGAAAGAAAGGAGAACCAAAAACTGTATCATTTCTCAGTGCATTAGCCAAAAAAATAGAATGCAAAACATTTAAAGCTATCAACATACGTCCTTGAAAGAAATAAGAAATGTGCTTAAAAAAAATGTGCTTAAATGTGCATTCATATGTAGATAATTATGCTATTGCTCAATATATAACTGCAAATTGTTATTATATAATATATAATAGTTCCTTATTGCTAATTACTTTGTAAGGGGAGGAAAACAAAATACATACTTGAGAAATTAAATGTATCTATTATTAATTATAGTAATTAAGAGAAAATTTTATAAATGCTTTAATAATTACTCTTAGTTTTCTTGGTAATTCAATGAACTATTCATTCTAGCGAATGAAATCCGGAAAAAAATTACTACACTCCTCCTGTTGTTTCTAAGTCTGACGTCAATAAAAATAACAAAAAACCTATCGAAAAAATTACTGTATATTTATTTTTTATTTTGAGAGAGAACAATAGTGTAACATTTTTAAAAACACTTTCGAATTAAATACAAATTATTTTAAAATCTGTATTTTTAAGTAGATAAAAATTTTTAAATTCTTGACAATTGTACATGTAAATATTTTAAGAAATATCTAATTTTAAATAATCAAAGCAATCAAATTAATATTACATTCAAAATATTACCTTGAGGAAAATTGGTGATGGTTAATTATCAATACGAAATAGTTTTTGAGAATTATTATTAAGGATGAAAAGGAAATTATTTTCCTATGGAAGTGATTGGATAGCCCCCGTGTATCGTACAATTTGTAAAAATACCTTATTACATCTCTCTTCAGGTACAGAGAGTCAAATCCCGTGTCGAGTACAATATTGCAAATCTTCTAGGAATGCTACCAGTAGGGTTGATGGTCAGACCCTTTCCTTTCTGATTCTTTTCTTGTGTTGGTGGCATTATCGTATCCTTATATAAAGAGGTGGGTTATCCAACTTTCAGATATTTCGCACTTACACTTCTCACTTCCCTTTATACAGACTTATAGCAGATTCTCCTCTCATCGATCGCAGTTTGAAGCACAGGGCTAATCCTGATCCCTTCCTCAATCAAGGGAAGTCAAAACTACTTGTTGTTAAAATATCTAATACTTAGTAAATAAACGAGTTTTTATTTTCAACTCACTTTGCTTCAACTTAGGAATTAAAAACCACCATGATTGATCTGACTTGAGACTGCGCCAGACGAATGGTCATGGTCGCTGACTTGCAGCCAGCATTGTTTTTGTCGTGTGGTGGGTTCAAACCCTGATGCCATTTGATACCCATTGCTTAACAGGGTTAATGAACGTTAAATTGGTCGAAGTCACAGGTCCTTCCTTTGGTATGGAGTGGAAGTTTGGAGACAGAAGTGCTAGTTCAGGTGTCGTCTTCATTCCTTGACTGAGATTCAAAGCTACGAGGTTTGTCACAAATAATCTTTTTTACTTCAATTTCCAATATGATTTCAATTTTTTTTTACTTAATGAATCGACATGTTATTTTTCTAATACTAGTTTTACATTAAAGCACCTAATTATTCTAGGGTGTCAACAGGGTCTGATGTTTGCATCCACTCTGCGGAATTTATATTTAAATTATATTTTGGATATTAATAGGGAAATCTTTTTCATTCAAGTTTTTGTGGGTAATCTGTTGGTCAGTTCCTACTGAAATTCTAGAAAAATTCTAGAGCATAATTCTAATATTTTAATTATTGTTGATCATTTGATATGACTAAGGCCAGACATTTCGATTGAGAAAATCTCATCGTTAGTATTTAGATACCTGTTAATCAATAACAAGGGAGTTCGTAGTGGCATCGCCTTCAGTTGAAATCCATTATTTAAACTAAACAACTCCTATATAGCCATTTGTAAATTTTATAAATATTTAGGTATCCTGATTAATTGGAGGCTCTCTTGGAACTTCCCTCCCCCATTCAGAGAATTTAACGTTTAAAAACTACCAAGGCCAATACGATGTGTCCAACCCCTACGGGTAATTACTGGATCTCCCCTATTCTCCTTACCGTAAGATTTCATTTTCTTAAATATCAACTTTGAGCTTAGAATTTTTCACTTTTTTTTTAATAATAACCCATTCGACTCTCGAATACTTCAATGGGAACTGTTCGTCATCAAAAACAAATTCTTCTTCCTTACAAATTTTCGGGGCCCTTAGAGTGGTAGATTTACCCAGACGGATTCAGGATTGGGTTCAAAACTAGGTTCGCCGTATGTGCCTTTCACTTGGGTGTCCTAAATAGGGTACATACAATTAAACCAAATTTTTATAATTCAGTTTCCCATTCCAAAATTTCAGCAAATGGATTTGCCGTATTGTGTATCGTCTTTCATACCTTCAAAATTACTATTTATTCCGACAGTTCATCATCAAAATTGTTTACTTCAGAGTACCAGATATAAATAGGCCTTTATGAATATCATTAAAGAAAAATTAGCAACATTTTTGATTTTTAAAGCTTATATTGGGTTCAGGCCCACATCGGAGATTATCATTGCAGAATTGTAATCTCTCAGTAATTAATAGTGATGTTATGGATGTCAAAGCCCTTCTGTCCCATATAGTTAATATTTTAAAAAATATGCTTCTTTGTCTTTCTGATAGGGAGTTCTAGTGGTCAACAAGTAGTACCGGCATTCGGGTTCAGTCATTTATTCCAAGACCAAATTTGAATATTTTTTTTAGCAATTCAGGTTTAATTATTCTCTTCTTGACTGATCCTGGTCTCTTCGTTTGTTCTTTAAATCGTTTTAATTTGAAAAATACAAATTTATGTTCTATGTCTCTTGTGGAAATGCTGGCCACTACGCTCTTTCTTGCCTTTTAACCAAAGGTTTTCATTTAAATTGTTCTTTTGTTGAAGCAATAGCTATTAGGCTGACATCAATGTGTGAAAATCCTATAGTATGCATTTCAAGCTTAAAACTTGTATTCTTACAGCTGGAAAAAATTCAACAAATTTCATAATAGCTTAAATTTTTCATTACGTTTTCCGTATGTTTAAATTTTCCTTATTGCGCATATATATTTGTATACTTTTTATATATGTATTATATGTCTGCCAAATACTTCATTTTCAATTCAGGAGTTTGTAGCTGCTTTTTATATAGTGCCATTTAGCTATTCATAAATCGTGTGTTATTCATCTTATGTTTGAAAGAAAATTCTAATCTTAATATTTTATTCTTGTAACTTATATTTCTTGCTCTCTTAATACATCGTAAGCTTTTATTTACATTCGAATTTCGAAATTATGTAGTATCTTATGTTCTTTGTTCCAGAATTAACTGTTATATCTAACCCTTTATTGATGAAAAAAAATTCTTTAAGTCAATAAACGCGGAGTGGAGGGAGATTGTCTCAAGGGGGGTGCAGTTTGCAGCACTAAGCCATTTGGGCGAGTTCGCCCCTTCACCGGAGATTCGTTCAATAGCCTTTATCAGTCTTCTCTCTTATTGTAACTTTGATCTGTAATCACAAACAGTATCACAACCGTAGGCTATCTCTGTCTCTCTTAAAGAATCTGGATTTATTACTGTAGTACTGTTTACTAATGTTGGTTGATTAATTATTCAGTAGATCACTGCCACTTAGAGTTAATTGCATTAATTCACAAATGTAGTAACTCCTACCTATACGAACGTGTTTAATATTGGACGTAAGAGTACAATGCTTTTTACCAATAAGTTTTAAAAATAAACAGAGGACTTTTGCATTATGATCGTTAAGAGAAAAATTATTAGGAGGAAATAACCAAAAGGAAAATGATTTTGATTGAAAAACCAATTTGATTTTATGGTTACATTATAAGTTACGTTTATCTTTAGTAAGAAGACAATTACGTTATGAAGGTCGAGTTAGGAACTAATTGAAATTTTAAGATATAAATATGTTTATTAAACTAAATCAAACAAATTTATCAACAATTCAATTATTTAATGCTATTTATTCGAATATTTAAAAATAGATATCGTATTTAACATATTTTGAAATATTCATATTAAATACTCTAGAAAGAGAGACTGAAGCTAAGAAACATAAATATGAAAGGAGGCAAGTATAAACGCGACAGAACAAACCACAGCGCCTCCAGCGATGTCTTCGTGAGACCCGAGCTTTCAATCAGTGTAGATATCTGTAGCTTTTATCTTCACTCCTTTTTATATCTATAAATCTACCTCTTCCTGTTCAGAGAAATGGAAAATTCTTGTGAAGCAATTCGATCAAGATTGCATTGACACCACCAGTAGCCATCTCCGCTGTATTTTGTATCGTGTGGCAGACGGCATTCATTTGAATTTCATTTCAATATAAAACTGATTTCTTCCATACTGCGAGCCAATATTTCGAAGGAGGAATTTCGAATGCACTAGAAGAGATAGGAAAGATACATATATCTAAATTATACTAAAAAATATTTTTCACAAAGAATTTTCTTTGCTGTTACATAATTTAATATATTTCTTTTTATCGATCATAATGTGGATATTTATCCTCAATAACATTTTATACTCATATGTTTTTAGTTTGAAAAAATAAAGAGTGAAAAAAGGATAATGTGACCCATTCGTAGCTGCTGGATTTTGATCAGAGTTATGCTTCATTGGGAATGCCTATTAATAAAATATTAATAGGCATCAGATAATTAAAATATATTATTTGTTATCAAATCTTACTACAGTAACCTGGTTAACTCGGAAAAAAATAGTAAAAATTACAATCGGCTTTTCTAATTTCATTTTAACAAGTGCGAACTTTTTTTTTCTGTTAATTTCTCGAAAATCTAGAATTATTCAAATTGAATTTTAATTAGAATAAAGTGAGCATTATTTTGAGCCCCAGGCTCCAAAGAAGCAATTAATATCAAGAAAAGAAAATAACTTCATTAAATTCTTAACGTATTTTAATTTTCATGAGCAAAAAGACTCTTAAGAACAAAAAAGTTTGCTTTAGTTAACAACAAAAAGAATAAAACAGACGATTCTGCCATGAAAACCAATTATTAAATTAAAAACTAAAGTAACAGAAATTGATAAATTATAAGAGTAGATAAGAATATTCTGAAATATATTCAAGTAAAAGCGGACGATAAAATATTGAATTAAATATATCAATGCAAAAAAATAATCTTAAATTAGTTTGGTTTTATTAACGTCGCACTAGAAGCAACACGAGAGCTATTGTCGATGATATCGGAATTTCGAACCTCAGTCAAGTGATACCAGAGATGGCACCCCATCTCCTAACGTACATACCACGCCAGTAGGAGGACTTTGGCCTCTATAGATTTAAAGTGCTTAAGTTTCTCTGTGAGGCAGATCATTTGTGGTATCACGGCTCGAAGCCAAGATTCGAAGAAAACCACCGGCCGCGTATCCGCGACTTAGACTACTAGGCTACCGTTGGCATAAATATACCTAAAAAGGAAACTAAATGTAATTATAATAATCGCAATGTATTATAGTGTCAATCTGTTGAACCTAACACCTTATATCTTTAATTGTATGCCCATGCAAGTTTGTCGATGCCATTTTCTCAAAACAATGTTAGTGCATGTTAATAAAAAAACTCAAGTCTTATAATCATTTAAGACATACTTTATTTTTGGAAAACGTGTTAAGAAAGTTGTTGAAACCTGAATGAATAAATTTAAAATGGGTTGAAAGTTTCATTTGATGAATAATTAAATGATATCTTTTGAGAATTGAACATTTAGATAATTAAGTTACATCGATTCTTTTGAATGTTGAATATTGAACCCTGAGTTACTGAACAGCAAACTTCGAAGCACATTCTTGATGGGTGTGATTACTTTTCAGATATTATAATAAATGTATTAATTAATGAGCTAATTTCTCTTTCTCATGTTCAGTTGTGTAAGAAAATAAGCTATACAAATTAAACAAAATCTTATTCGAAATTTTAGTGGTTATAATCAGCATTTATAGAGAGGAAAGAAAGTATAACGCAGAAATTCGGGAAGTTGTAGAGATTTTTCGAGTTGGTTCGCTTGAAATGGAAGTGTATTTAACCGTATCTGAATTTTATTTTCGATATTTAAAGCATAAATTATCGCTTAAGAGATGTAGAATAATGTTTTTAAATGGAAAATTGATTTGAAAATCATACTTCCTCTCCCAGCCCACTATTTTTGTGTATATTATTAAAAAAAAAATCCTGAAACTAAAAAAATAATTAAAGCTGGGATTCTGTGTAAATACTAATTCTTAAATCCCTTTTTATGAATATTTCAAATTTGACAAATTCCATGTAGAAAGAAAGTATTTACGTTCAAAAATAGAATTAGAACATTCAAAATTATGCATTTAAAGCACAATACTTGCCTACAGAATATGAAGAACGGATATGGGTAGTTTATAGTAGGGTAGACTGAAGTGAACCATCGTAATTAATCGTTTGGACTGAAGTCACTTCTAGTCAGAGAATAATACGAGTTAAACGTAATGTGCAAGAAATGTGTGAATAGAAACGAATGATTTGGCTAACTATGTCTTTATTATTAGAATATAAATTAGGAATAAATGAGTTAAACGGGATTGGAAAGAGAGAGAAAAAGAGATCTTGAATATTCTGTGCTTAGAGCTAATATGAACTATATAATGTGTGTTTAATTAGACATTAAATTGGCTATGAAGTTTAATAATGAAGGAAATACGTCACAGTTTTTATGTCCAGCACTGCATTATTCTGAGAAATTAAAACTTCCCGCTATGATTAAACGTAATATACATATATATATATATATTTCATGACATCTTTTAGTTCTATATTTCAATTTCATCTAATTTGATATATTGATAGTATATTTCAAATAGTTAAAATTATTTTATCTTTGAATTTTGAGATTTTTTGTTATAAAGGTCTAAAAGGAGGATAATTGCTTTTAAGAAAGAGTATTTTAATTATCCAGGTTGTTTGCTTTCGAGAAAATGAAATAATCGATGTATTTTTACACCAGAAGCTATTAACACAATTTTTCAATGCTTTATTTATTATAACCACTAGCTTCATAATACTATATGAACAAAAGATAGCGTTCTAAAGTGAAAACTTTTGAAAAAAAATATCTGTGACATATTGTTAACACATTAGTGGGAGTATGTAAAAGATACACAAAATTATCCAGTTGATGATCAAATGTATTATAACTTAAAAAGTCTATTGAGATCAATTAATTGTTCATTGAGGTCACCCTTAGAAATAATACGAAGTCTCTTGGCGGCGGACGTCACAAATTTAAATTTCGTTCAAAAGGCGAGGACTGAGCAGACACCGTCTTTTCCATTTAAAAAAAATCTATGTTTGATTTGTATAGAATAATGTCTAATTTTAACACATTTTAAAAGGTTACTTTTATACCATTGTAACATGGGATATTCCCGAATTTTCCACTTCTGTTAACATCTGGGGTTCTTTCTGATTTTATATTTAAGTTCCTAGTCACTTCCAAATCAAATAGAAAGTGATTCAAATTAAATGAACCTTGGAAGTGATGTAATCAAATCGTATTGAATTGATATAATCACTAGAAATCGTATATATATATTATTAATAATAATTATTATTATTCAATATATAGAATTGAATATATCGTATATATTTTGAATATATATAATCAAATCGTATAGAAGTGGCAGAGAACTGAAATGTAGATTATTAAGATAACAGTAATAAGATGATTGCTAGTGTGATGCGTGCAAAGGTATTTTGCCGTGTATTGCAGGACTTCGTGAGATTAGGACGCAATGCTGTCGGAGCAGTTACAAGAGGTACTCGCAGCATATTCCGGTAAGCATATTCTTTGATAGATTGTAGAACTTGATAGTACTCGCGTAATGAGAGATTAATCTATTTGAAAGCAGCCGCTAGGAAAAAAAAGATTAAGTAAACATACAATTCAGATAGAACTGTGTATTTTATTTACTTAAGCTGTGATTAAACTTGAGTTGAAATTTAGATCTTATAACTAGAAAAACATTTAAGATGACAGACCTCAGACACACATACGTTAAACGTCTTTTAAAGGATACAGTTTATTTCATCTTTAAGCCATTGTGTGTCACAGTTAATTCACAATAATAAATTCAGCAACACTATAAACTAATTTTTTTTATACAATATAGAAAATTGCTAGGACTAGTTTTATAATTTGATAAGTGGAAATACAATTGGAAGAATAACACGTTAAAAATATATTTAGAACGGTTGTGACATAGAGGTCTCTCATGTTACACAAATATTTCGACAAATTACGGTACCATCTGTTTTTTAATCAAAAAGAAAAAAAAAATCCCTATGATTTTCGGAAATCAAAGAGAAAAATCTGAATGGTCTTGAGAAAAGGAAAACGATCTGTTTTCTTTTATGTCATTGTTTGAACAGAACTCAAAATTTCCATAAGAATGAAAAAAATATACCTACATATTTATAGACGAGTTTTGATAGACTTTTTAAGAGTCGGAATCTAGCTTTCTCAATGACGACAGAATACTCGATGCGTAAACATTTATATTTGAATGAAAATATAAATAATGGATTTTGCTGCATATTTTTTTTTTTTCGTTAGCGATAAGCCCCTTCAACTGCAGATCTGATCCTTATGGAAAAAACATCGAACTT
>BMAW01121076.1:0-23972 GCA_019974015.1 Nephila pilipes | reverse complement strand
TTTGATATAATGCATCAAATGAACTGCGTATATGATTTTAACATTTTTCCTAACCCCATTTATTGTAAAAAAATTGTTTAGTCTCCTACATCTTATGTAACGCATTTATAATTATTAAGATACTATGAAGATATAGTATCATTACAGAAACATATAATTTAATAGTGAAAATTACTTGAATACTTTCTATGCTAGTTTAGTTACATTTGTCTAAATTCATGTATTTAGCGTTATATATCAATACTATAGAATGATACTGTTGATGAAATACTTTGAACAACAAATAGTTTAATTAAAAATAATAAAAATTCTTTAAAAGAAATTTAACCAGTGAATGGACTTTAAAAGAAACACTCGATAATTATAAAGTACTTAATTTTTTTTTTTCATATATTAAAAAAGGGACGAAATAATTTGGTTCGCCTGAAATAAATCCAAACTTTAGACAAGCACTTTTTATGCATTCCATTAACCCTGAGAAGCATTCCCTACCATACTGTATAAATTTGTTGTGTGTGTGTGGAACCTTTTTTGTTAAATTTAAAAAACCAGCGAAGAGAATTCAGAATATATTTCATGTGGCTATTTTTGTGTGTCTCAAGACCAGTTCCACTTGGAATTCGTGACTGAATTCCATCGTGGTATCTTGTGCTGTTTTTCGTTCTTTTCATGGTAAATGTTCTGCATAATTTTAGATAATGCCCCAAATTACGTAAAAGGACTGGAATTGAAAAGTTACATAACTTGCTAATGCTACCAGATGAGAGAATGTATTAGTTTTTTCTCTCAAGGAGAGAGTACATTGAAATTTATATCACCCATCTTCGGAGGAATTTAGGAAGCTGGAGTTGGTCGTTTAAATCTAATTTAAAAAAGAATTATTGGCAAATTCATCATTTGACCTAGAAGAACCTCACAGTAACTGTCTAAACTGAGGGGATTCGAATTGAGACCTCATCCTCCTTTCAGCTGAAGTTGAAAACGCTATTAACACTTGATCACTTTCTCATCGGAAGAGGGTTAGTGCAATTATTGAACCAGATTTATGTTATGTAAATACTAATACACTTGATAAATATAGAAAAATCGCTAGCTCAGCAAAATATTTGGACATCATGGAAAAAAAAGGATTATCTTTAAATAATTTACAAGCACTTATAAAATGGCAATTTGATATATCAAATGTAACACTTAATAGTGTCTCTATTGCTAAAGGAGGATAATCTTCCAATAGTTCACTGGATAATGAGAAAAAATATGTCTCAGAAAATACCCAGGCACTGATGGTAAAATTCGAGCTGCGCAGTGCTAAATTTTAAATGGTTTTATTTGTAAAAGACCCATAAAAATTGCTATTTTATTCATTGAGTAATAATGAATATTGGAAATATTTCTACTGCTAAACCTGAAATCTATTTTTATTATTTTATTTTTCAAATACTTGTGTTTATAGTACATAGCATTGATTTGTGTAACTAAATTTGTATTTATGTTATGTAACTCCATTCTTGGTTTTAAATGATATTCTTACAAGGTCCGAGTGGATGTTATGCCATAGCTTCCCAGTTGAGAATATTCAGATTCGCTAAGCGGTCCTATATTGCACCCATTGAGTGGCAGAGGAAGGAACCCATTCTTCTGCTTTGGCATTAATTGAAGTTTTGAATAAGTCTGTTGTGTTGTTAGTTCACACCATGTGAAAGTCTGTTAATAACTTGTAATTAGCAGTTGTCTATGTCGTCATCGATAGTTTAAACATATTTACACGCCACACACGTTTCACAAGTGACTCTTACTAAATTTAAGATTTTATTTTATCCAAAATATTTATTTATAATATTTTAAGGCAAACTTTAAATATTTTGATCTTTTATAAAAATTAAAATTTTACTCAGATTTTGAGCTGATTAAGCAAATAGTAATCACTTGCGGATTCCTCTATAAAGTTCCAGGAAACCCTAGGGCTCTAAGTAAACTTAGGCTGACGATCTCTGCCCAGACCATTGCCATTTTTGATACTGTTTCCATGGGACCTAAGTTACACAACTATCTTATTCAAATTTATTTGTTAAAGATATCTGGGACAACCCAATATGACAAACATAAACCAGCTTATTTTATGCCATTTAAATAATTCTCTTTTAAAAAATTACGAAACATGTAGTAGTATTTTGACCACATGCGATGTGGTGCCCTTTCTCAGATTATACATTTTATTTTCAAACTATAATGTTAAAGATTAACAAAAGCCAAAAATAAGCTTCATTGTGGTAGAAAGAAGGCGAAGGTAATACATGAGAAATTAGAATAGAAACGAATAACAATAAAGCAAATGAAGAGATCATTATTTGTTTCTATTTTATTAAATTTATTAAATTGAATAGAATTAAATCTGATAGTTACATAATTTATTTACATATCTGTGTTATGATAAGTTGCGCCCTATTGTATATATTGGAGAATAGCACTATATTTGTTGTTTGGTCGGAGCACGCGAGTTCTAAAGTTTGGTAATGATGAGTACCAATTAAAAAATTGCCGTACTTGTGTTTATTCCAGAAATAATGATATATGTTTGCCAAAATCTTGCAATTTGTTATTTAATAGTTGCCCTGAGAGAGTCACAAAGAAAAAGAGCACCCGTCTCTCTCCATTGGAACTTGATAACATTTTTGGAGCAATATGTATGCAAGGACCTATAATGAGAAGTTTTGAAAATGAGAATTTTGGGCTCATACAAACAATACCAAATTAAAACTAACTGTCTCATAATCAGGGAATTACTAATGTAATATGTACATTTATGTTTTTTTAGTTGATAAAAAATCACAATTCAAAATGAAAGTAATTTTGTATTACAATTATTAATTAATTGTTGTGTTTATATTTAAATTGAAACATGTATTTTGACACATCTTTAACAGAAATTGTGTGGCCATATCTTAAAAATTTGCACAATAGATATAGAAAATCATATTCTATTCACAGAACAATGTTGAAAACATTTGAATTTGTTAATGTTTTACGCTTCATTTTATCAGGTGAACCTCATAAGTTTTATTCAAATATTGTAGCATATTTAACAAATTTGAGTGTTTATTTTAAAAAAAAGTTTATTGTACAGGAATAATCCTTATCATATAGTTTATAATAGCAGTATTCTAAGTGCAAGAAAAGTTACAGTGATCCAATAATATGAAAGAAACTCGTTTCTTTGAGAAAACGATAGTAAATTTTTCTCAATCGAGTACATCTATTTATATTTCTTTTAAAATTTGATTTTCGGGTGTTCTGACGAAGGAACCTTTATCTCTCTGACACTGTCAAAGGAATATATTCTTCAGAGAATCAATAGATTCTACGAAGAGGCCTCTGTGTTCCCAAATGAAAATCAAAAAAATTTAAAATTAGATGTATTTTGATATTTCACCTCATTTTCACTAATACAAAGACAGATTCTTATTAAATTATCACTATTTCCTTTCATTACTCTCTTCTATTTTCTTTTAGCAGTTTCAAGACATTTTCAAATTATGCATGTTTCAGGTTGTTGAAATTTTATACTCTGTATTAGGATGTTTCAGCTTTATTAAACCATGAACAATTATTACTTATGTATTGTGAATCCTATCTAACGAAGGAAAAAATAGAGTATGTTATGAGAATTGCCCAAGCTGAATTATGAAACAAGTATTAGAACGAACATGAACTGAAATTAATTATCTGAAGAAGAAATGGAAAATTCACTAATAAACCAAATCGAGAGAACATTTTGTTGATATATCAGCAATAGATGATTGTTGAGAAGTGAATCTGAAGTACATTACTTTATTTTAATAGAAAACTTTAATAATAAGACAAAGTAGAACTAGAAAAGTGTTTCTTAACTTTATTTGTATATAAATTATAATAACAAAGAGAAAGAGAGAGAATCATAATCTTACAAAAATGGCTTCTTAACTTAAAAACTACTCAATTGAAATCCCAATTTGGGAGTGCAGGGTTTTATTAATAAGTGTTTTATTATTTTCATAGAATTTTCATTTGGAAATTTAAGACTTTTAACATATTTTAATGAATTAAACTAATTGCACATTTTTTAAACCGATAAATTGCATTACTGATGCATAAAAAATCTTTATCCGATCTTTACGAAAGTAAAGACTTCAGGATTGTTTGCAAACGTTAGGTCAGAACTCATCGTCGCATTTAATCGATTTAAAATAGATTTGACGAAATTCCAGCATCAGACGATAAGATGAAAACAGGTCCGAGAGACGCGACTCTGGTAAAACACCTTAAAACGAACGAACATCACTGTTCTGATCTAGATCAAACAGGTGATGAAAACTTTAACTAGAAAACTCGTCTGTCCCTTATATTAAAGACCGCCAGGCAAATTTGAAGAAAATATTAAGTCTCGTTCTGATAGTTTTCCGAAACTTGAATACATACTAAGAGAAAGTTTTCATTTAGAATTTTGAGAAAAATATTTTTAATAAATGCTTTTGTTTGGAGTGGACATTAGAAATGGGATTCCTATTGTGAGCAATTAAGTTTCAAAAATTAGAGCAAGGAAAATTGTTGTTAATAAAATGTATGAAAGTTATCCCAGATAGTACAGTAAAGATTTGAAGAAAATATTTCCGATATATCAAATAACTTTAAAAATATATTGCATCTCCAGTGTTAAATCTATATTTTAATGTTAAAATCTATCAAATCTCAACTTCATAAAGATCTGATCATAGATGTTTTGATTGTAATTTTTTAGTCTTCTGTTAAAGAAGAAAACACCTAGTAAGAACATATAACTTTTCTTTTTTTGAAGAAAGATTATCACGATATTTCATATAATGAAAAATATCCTATAAATCACATATAGAAGAATGTTTATTAAATATCGTACTAAACAGCTTTCCTTTTATATAGTTTTGATTTTCCAAGTTGTTTGAAACATTTTATGACATGTTATTTAAATATTTTCCTGAACATAAAACTACTTACAAAATAATATACTTAGCGTGTAATTTTACGTCAGTTTATATGTTATGATAAGTTCATGTATCTACACCTTTCTAATTTCAAAATCCTAATAATGATATTTTATTTTAAACAGGTATTTTTTTGCATCTCTAAAGGCAACAGGTGGTGGCTTATGTACTTTGAAAAAAGTCTTCTATTTAAAGAAAATTCTCCCAAACAGTGTCACAAGAAAATGAATGATTTTAATTTCTTGAGAATAATTTATAAAATGATTAGACTGAAAAGAAATAAGATAATGTTAGACTTGAAAAAACTCACAAAATAGTATCTAGTTATGTTTAACTTATTTGCATTCTACAATATATAAAGCAGATTAATTAGTTTCCTCATGAAAGTTTCTATTTATGGAATATTGTTAAATTTTATAATGCAGAAGATAGAAAGATAAACATTCTCTAGTGAACTGTCATTGTGCTGAATAAACATTGGAAAATTAGTTTTCTGCCGTACTATGTATATAATTTCCATTGGCATTTATTCGCACCATCATATCTTTTGTTTAATCGAACTGTAAATTCCACTATTACGGACAACAAATATAACTGTATTAAGAAACACAATTACAGTGCATGTATAATAAAAAAGCAAAACAACAAATATCAGTAGTTCCGTTGTCATGGTAAGTAGACAAGGTGAAATATATATATAAGATATATATATATATATATATATATATACATATATGTGTGTGTGTGTGTGTGTGTGTGTGCGTGTGTGTGTGTGTGTGTGTGTGTGTAACAAGATCAGTTAAAAGAGAATGAAAGGTGTCTGGTAAGAATAATATCTAAGATGTTGGTCAGACCTAGTAATTTCATCGAACTGAAACTAGAGAGTTAAATAAAAGTACATGATTTCTCAATTTAGGTTTGGTTATTTTAATTTGTGTAATCGAGAAGTTTTTAGATTATAAAACTTTTAATCCATAATAGAAAACGAAAACACAGTACAATACTGGGAAATTAAAAAAATGTTTTTGGTTTCTCAAAAATCTTGTCTCTAACAGTCAAAATATTGAACTTTATTACGATAACAATAAGTGAACAATAATAAATTTAGGCATTGGATGACAATCAATCTCCAAAGAAACGTACTATCCCTTAGAGATTGAAGAGGTAAGACATTGTCATGGTCAGAGTTTTAAATCAGGTTTCTGAAACAGTATGTAACACATATAAAATTCTGTTTGTAGAAAGCTTCAAAATAAACATCTTTGATGATGAACTGAAAAATGCTCCGTTTATATCCCATAATTGCCATTTTACAGTAATTTTATTTCAAAGTATACATAAAAATATTTTTCTATAAAAGATAGATATTCTTAAAATATTATGCGAAGTAAATAATACTGAATTTCTTCATCAATTTCTGACAACATAAGAAATCATGAGCATTTACAACTAACTATTCCAAAAAACAAAAAAAGAAGACTTAGCTAAATTTAGTTATCATATAATAGGGCATCATTAAAGAAAAGATAAATGATCACCTATTGCATTTTACCTTTCGATGTGGTCAATTAAGAAAAAAGAATAGAAAAAAAATTTTAAAATGGTAAAGACGTTTTATCAGAAATAATTACTACTTAGGAGTGTCAACTATTTTAAAATATCCTATAAGTAATTTTTTTTTATTCTGACCTAAAAAATCAGCGAAATATTTCAATACGTTTTTATGCAGCATTAACAAAGATACATATAAGAATATAATACATTCACTACTCTTTTTTGACATAAATATACTAAGAACTTCGTATTTGTGTATACAAATCCAATAGAATGAAGTATAAATGTTACTAAATTAAAGAAAAAAATACGTTTGCAGTAAATTTCTTCTTCCTCACTTGACCGAGATTTAAAATAATGATATCCGTAGCCAATAGCCCTCGTGCTGCTTCTAGTGACTCAAATTCCATTTACATTATAAATTTATAAATACAGTACTTATCCACTAAACACTTATATTGGTTGAGCAAATTTAGCTGCTTTTCAAATTCTTTAAACTCTTATTATAGAATTTACTTATTCCCCTAATGCTTTTTTTCATGAACTTGAACTATTTTCTTAAATAATATTTTATATAGGTTAATTTATCTCATTACAATTACTTGAATCTTGTTTACTATTAGATTCTAGATTCCCATCAAACACTGAATGAAAAAATTCCTTTTCTCCATTTCTTTTATTGCGAAAATACGAAAACATCACCTCCGCTTAACGGGATGTTTTCATTCTCTCATTACACTTGCCCCATGAGATACGCAATTCTATGTGCTGCTTTTACATGGTGTAAACTATATCTTACTGTTATCAAATTGTTCTGTGTTACCGAAATGAACGTGTTTGACAAATAAACAATTTTGTGTATTTGATATATAAATTTTAGCAAAACAAATTTACAAAGTATCACTAGTAATCGATTGCACAGCTGCAGAAATGCTTTGTTTCAGTTTATTTAGATTTGTGGATAATGACGGCGTATACACTTTATCTTTTGTAAACCCCGAAAGAAAGAAAAAGGATATGGCCATATCAGGTGACTTAGGTGATAAGATGTGCAACATTAAATCTTGTGATCCACTGTGAATGATCTAACTACGATGTAGCTCCTCGAAAGTTTTTCAAACACCTTCCATGAAGAACACACATAGGTAATAATATATTGCGTTCATACCAACGTTCGACGTTTTTTCTTGGTATTCATGTATCACTTACCATTCTGTGTCTTTTATATATGTATATATTTACATACATACATAAGACTCTTTCTCTCTTTCTGTCTCTCTCTCTCTCTCTCTCTCTCTCTCTCTGTATATATATATACATATATATATATATATATATATACAGAGAGAGAGAGAGAGGGAGATTATTTAAAAAAATTGCTCATTATTACAAAATACTTCAAAACATCTCCCAATAGATTTGTTGTAATGTTTAATGCGACCAGTTCTTAAGAAAATGTTTCTAATGAATGAAGTATATTTAATTTTCCGAAAGAAAGTTTGCAAGATAACTTTCTACATAATATCAAGAATGAGAAGTTAAGTTTAAATAAAATGAAAAATTATTTCTGTCTCAAATATTTATAGGTACTTCCAAATAATTTTATCCCCAATTGTCTCATTGATATTATAGTAAAAGAGCAACTAAAATACGTGTAAATAATTTTGTTTCTTAAAGAAGGAACTCAAATTTCATGTAACAAAAAGACAATTCTCTGTTTAAAATACCAGAAATAAAGTAATTATAAAGGCTTATAACTTTGAGGTTTTTAATCAGCATTGATTTCCTTTTCATAGAATTTGTAGTTTTTACATGTTAAGAATACGTCAGTAACTCTTAGTGAAGTAAATTCATATTTCTGGTTGAAAATAGACATTCGAAAAATATGTCATATTATATCAGTTTTTTTCATTCAAATATTATTAAGCTAAAAATATTTTGAAGTAGAAAATTTTTAATATTTCTTGATGCTCTGTTACAAATATTTGACAGCATTTCAAAGCATTATTTTAAAAAGAAATACTAAAGAAATTTTAAGCATTTGAAGCCAAAATTAAGCAAAATCAAAGTGTTGTCTCAAATATTTTTTAAACTTTATCAAAGTTTCATTAATTATACTTTTTTCCAAAAATTACTTTTTTTTTTTAAAAAAAGAAAGCTTATGACTAATATGTACATACACTATATTATGTTTGACAAACACTCATATATTGTATATTGCATTCTTTCTAAGACATAATTATATACTAATGATATTATAAAAAAGAATACAAGTATCATCAGGCAAGAACGTGAAACTATTAACGTTTATAAACTTCAAATATAATAATATTACACGCAACACAATGGATGTTGAATATTTTATTGAACGATTAAATGAAATAAAATGCATATAATTTGTAAATAAAAATATCAAATATTGAGGTTCTGGTTTCTTATACAAAAATTTAAAAAGTTTTCAAATTAAAATTGATTTTACAAATTTTGATAGTTAAATCGTCGGGAAATGAAATGGAAAATATTTGAATTTCAATGTTCTTGCAATGTTTGTTTTCACGACTATTTTTTCCTATTGTGCTAGTATTTTGTAATGATAATGCTGTTGTTTTTTCATTTGATGATATATTTGTTTAAATTGATAGTTTGAACTCAGGTAATACTTGAAGCTTCAGGATCAATTGGATAAGGTAATGAGATTTTGATCTTACATCTATTGTTTACGTTTATAACAAATATTGTGTCTTGCAATTGATAATGTTCTTCAAATTGAGAATGAAAGTTGAATAAATTAACTATTGATGTTGAAAATGGTCTTGATATGAATTGATGCTAAAATCGTTGATGAACTTGTTATGCACACTATTGTAGATGTTGATATTATATATTGATGTTGCGATTGCTGTTGCTGTTGATCTGAGGATGATTTGATATTCCATGTTATTGATATTGAAGATATTTTTCTATTACTCTTGCTTCTGCTTATTATTGATGAAGGCGATGCTGGTTACATATTTGTCTTGGTAGTGAAAATTGCTCTTGATTTCTATTTATTCTCAACTTGAAAATAGAGTGGAGTATTTACTATAGTTGTTCAAGAGGATGGTTGTGATGCTATTCCGAATGCATATTGTCTATGAAACTGAATGTGAACTGTTTTGCTGTTTTATAAGGAAAACTATAGTAACTGTTTATGCGGGGATTAATGTTGCTTTTAAATGTAGTGATAATCTATTTCATAAATTTTGTAAAAATAATGAAACTATTGTGAATTCATTTTATAAATTTAAAATACTGAAGAAGTGTAAAATTAAGTGTAACCGGTAACATTTGTTTGAAATTCATTCACAAGTTTCTCTCAGAATTATCCCACCCTCGACTCTTTACTCGTGAGATAGAAGCAGCAAAATGGCACAAATTCATCCGCAGTGGAGTGGAGAAAAGGATATAGCCGGAAAAAACAGTTTAAAGGAGAAAAAACGAGGAACTATCTGAGCACCTACCAAGAGATAGAGCACAGGATAAAAAAAAAAGTGAAGTAACATGGAATTTTGCAATATTTTGATTGTTTGCAACCAAGAAATAAAGGTATTTTCCTAATACCTTAAATATATGGAAAAATTACGAATTTTGATAAACAATTAAACTTAATGAAAGTACAAACATTTTAAAATTGTTAAGGTATGTAATATACCTTACAATATACTGGAAACGAGAGGTGTTGAATGATAAACAAGGTAAAAAAATATTAATTTTAATACCTTTGAAAATTTTAATGGGTCAAGGTACTTTATAAAGTACCTTTATGTTTTAAAAATAAGGTATTATATAATACCTTAGAGGCATCAAAAAATTTAGGATATATGGGAATTTTGAAAAAAAAAAAAAAAAAGATTATTAAAAAGCTTGAGAGAAAATAAAAAAAAAGTGATAAAATGGATCAAAATACCGGAAAATTTTCTGTTATTTTATTTTTGAGTCTTGTCCTCATTCTCCTGATAAGTGTCTGAAACTTTTCAAGCTTTCTCTCCTACAGACTGCTTTGTCAGACAATACCTTCCCTCCCAATCCACCACGTGCAAATTACACACTTTACTGCTTCCAATTCAAGTCATAATGAGGACGAGGTTGAGATCATGTCTTCGAGAAACTTGCAAATAAGTTGAGAACAAATGTCATCATTGGGCTATTGATTAAATGCTTAAATGTATTTTATTCATTTTATGAAAAAACAAATCTTATTGGGTATTGTATTTAGGCTGTTGATGATTTTTTTTTTTGTTTGCTGACTTAAATTCAAATGATATAATTCAAATAATAGTATTAAATTCAAATGATATTACATTTTATTTTGTTATCCTATTGCATATTATTTATTTTATTTGGATTTCTTACTTTTTTTAGTTGTACAGTGATAATAAAACATGGAGATTGATTTTTTTAGCTTTTTCCATTTTGAATTTTTCTTTTTTATTTGTGGTTCTATTGTTTCAGAAATTGAAGATGCTACTGTTAAGGAGGATAGGTTAAAATAGGTGTTAATGTCCTCATGATTTTCATTTGTATTAATAGACGTCATTGGGTTGCGAGTGGTGTGATTGATTGTTTGATTTTTTGTATATAGATTGCCACCATTTCTGTCATTTACTGATATTCCTTCAAATGGAACTGGCGCACCCGATTTTTCCTTCAGTTCCATTGAAATTGTTCCTGCTGCCGACGGATTGATATTTCCGGCATCTGTGTAAATTTGGGTGCATTTATTTAATTTATATACAGAGCCAGTTTGGGATGAGATGTTTCTTAAGGTATTGACAGATTTGTTCATCGTTTGTGTGCTAATTTCTACTGTTATTTTTGAGAGGACATTTGTCATAGTTTGTTTATTATTTTGATTTTTCTTTGTTATTATTGTTTTGTAAAGGTTATCTAGGTGGTAAACGAGAAAGATTATTGTCGAAACGTTTGCAAAAGCGAGAATATTACTATATTGGAAAATGAAATATATGTTAAATAAGAACGTCGCCGACAGCAGGAACGTTAATATTTGGTTCAAATTGACCATTTTTGCTTCAGTTGAAGAATCCTGTGAAAAAGGAAATGAATAATATACAATAAAAATATTTATGAAGAAATTAATATATTCTGGTAGAATAATAAAAGAGTAAATAATACACCGAGTTTATTCGTAGTTAAGAAACATGAGTTACAAACATTTTAAACTTAATCTATAACTGTAATAAGTGAACATTTTTTAGGTATTTGTAAGACATGTTATTTAAAATTTTCTTTAGATTTTTTATTATTTCCTTAATATTAATAGTTTCAGTTAAATTAATATCACGTTCTTAAATACATCCAAATGAAACGTATACTTAAAGAAAAAATGTCAGTTTTCATCGTTTTTATTGGAACTTTCAAGAAGGAATATTTTCTTACTGATCTTATTTAATGTTTAAAATGTAAGTAATTGATTTTAAGATTATTCTACGAATACAAATCAGTGAAATAAGAAAATAATGTCAAACATGTCATATTAGTAGACAATATTTCATTGATTAGTCATATTAGTGCCCAATATGACTATTTTTTAATTAAATTTTTTCTTAGAAAATAATAATTTTGTTTTTTATATTTATAAGAAAGAAGTTTAAATGTTTAAATTTATGAAGGTATTTCGTGAAGTTTATTGAAAGTATATATTATTTTACACAAATTTATAGGCGCTGATGCATTCAATGGTACTATTTCTATGATAATTATAATTTTTTTTAAATAATAAATTCAACTCTGATAGAAAATTAATAATATTTATTGCATGAAATAGTTATTTAGAAATGTATATTTATAATAAAGTCATGAAAAAGTAATGTTATGATACATTTACATTATTAAATAACCTAATTAAAATAATTTATCTGTTTATCCAATATCTTTTAAAAGGAAATCAGTAACTTTCAATTTTAAAACTGGTATGATGTTTGATAAATGTTAAAAATAAGTTTATGATAAATTGATATAGTTCTTTTAAATATCAAAAATTGCTGATATTTTGATTAGAAAGCTTTACAATTTAAAACTTACAGTTGGAATGTGTTGTTAATATTCCTTTTTCTTCGTATCAGATTATTTAAAATCTTGATGTATGAGGAATATAAATGACTTTCAGAGATGGTGTGCAAGCGCTCTTTCTTGAATCTGGTAAATGTAAGAAAAAATGAAAACAATTCCTTTAAACAATATATTACTTGCAGCAATTTCTTATTGTTGTCTCAGTTTCAATATATAATCTTTATTATTTGGAAGCACACATTTAATAATATGTTCATTGTTACAAACAATAATGTCAGGATTCTCGACAACAATGAATGTTTCACATTGTTATCAAGATCGAATTCTTAAAGCGTTATAAAGGAAAAGATAAAAAAATATATTTTTCTGATCTTTTTATAAATTTATAGTAATTAACATATATTTTTCAATAAAACCTTTTAAGTAAAAAATCGTAATTTCCCATACCCATCTAGGAATTACCAATAGACTTTAAAATTTAACATTTATTTTGAGTTTTTTCATAAGTTATCATCAGAAATACCCATATGTTTATTTAATGAAAATTTGGGAAATAAATTAATAGCATTAATATGGAAATAATACAAAACATGTATATATATATATATATATATATATATACATTTCTTTTTCAATTATTTCACTTAAATTTTTGTTTTCGAGTGTGTAAGAATTATGTCTTCTAGAGATATAGGCAACGGTTCATTCACTTAAAGTTTTTCTTTTTAATTAGTCTACATTTAAGTTCTAACACAGTGTTTCCGTCTCTACAGCTTTTTATATATTTTACTATTTTATAATGTTTAATTTGTTTATTACCATAGTTCTTCTTTTGAACGTTTCATTTCAAATTTGTCTTTCAATCGCTTATGCGATGCATATGCTTTTTGTACGAACACTTTAAAGTATGACATACTTGGCTTGGCAAAAACAAAAAGAGTTCGTATGGAGTTGAATTCTAGATCCTCTTCCTAGGTGAGTGACTACGAATGTAAATGAAACAATTTATTGCTTCCGCCCAGAAGTTAGAATCTAATCCAAATCGGATTAAGAGACATCTGGCCACTTCAGCTACAGTACGATTTGCTCTTTCTGCAACTCCGTTTTGTTGAGGGGTCATAAAAGCATGTTTTTCTTTTCGGGTGCCTAGTTCTATAAGAAAATTTCGAATTCTGATCTACAATATTCTAATCCATTATCGGTACGAAGTGTTTTAGTTTTCTTCCCTGTCTGATTTTCAACTAAACTTTAAAGCTTATAAAAGCTTTTTTCACTTCATCTTTAGTTTTCAAGAAATTTATTAATACATATCTTGATTTATCATCCATGAAAGTAGCAAAATAATACAAACCTGCTAGTGACGGTACTCGCATAGGTCCACAGACATCAGAATGTACAAGATCTAAAGGTGTTTTACTTTTAAATTTAGATTCTTTTGAAAAAGGAGCAACATACTTATTTGACAGGATGTAGCTTTACAGTACTTTACGGAATCTTTTTTATCAAAATGTAATCCTAGCACTATTCTTTCAGTCTTAAATTTCCTTAGATCACTTTCATTTAAATGTCCAAATTTGTGATGTCATTTTTGAAATTCGGTGACGATAGTTGCCGTTTAAGTTTTCGGTTTTACGAAGTATAAATCTCCTTTGCGGATTATTGTCATCAGAACTGTTCCGTTAGTTTCAATTATTTTTGCTTCCTTTTTCGAGAAAATAAAGGATTGTTTGTTCATTGTTGCTTTAGGTGTTGATTTTATGTTCCATTTCAATTCCGGCACACATAACACATTTCTCAGATGAATTGTTCTGTGTTTAGCATTTTGAATAGTAATGCTAACCAAACATTTGCTGGTTACTTCAGCGGTTTTATCGACAGCAAATTTTCCGAAACAGTTAGTTTATTTATTTCGTTGAATAGTTTTCATCGTTGCACATATGAGAGGTGGCTCCACTTTCTAAACACCGGGAGGTTGAATTTCTTTCGTTCTGGCCTTTGTTATAGCACATAGTCGACGATGCATATTCATCAGATTTCTCTAACATGGACGAGTTGCGATTTTGAGATGAGTGTTTCCTGTCGAATATTTTCTTGTGACATATGGATGCTTTATGTCTATACTACGAGCAGTACTTACGCTTCAGATTTCCAGAAGACTTCAGATTTGGAACAGTTCAGACAGTACTCATTAGAACAGTTCATAACTCAATTCTAATGAGCAGTTTTTAATTGGTTACAAACCTAAAACGGTGCGTTTCTCTTCTCTAGAAGAAACTTGATTACACTCTTCAACTTGCAACCGGCGAAATTCGGAATTTAAACGCTTATTTCCACACGACTCTTAAACAAGAGCTTTGAACTGATTAAAACAAAAGTCATTTTCTGTTTGCAAGTTTTTTTTAATTTTGAACGCATTGTTAACAAATTTTCTGAAACAAACTCTCTTTTAGTATCATTGTGACTGTACTCTTACTTTCTGAACATTTCACATACATCTTATAGTTCTTCTTTTTAACTTTTGCTTCTACCAATAGAATGCATTAATAGATTTATGAAATCATACCCCTTTTCATTTATTTATAGATCTTCGTATAAGGGTTGATAAACATTAATTCTGTTGAATCTTTAACCTCCTCCATGTCGGCTTCATGTGGAAGTTTAGAGATAAGGATGCAAGCTGAAGTATTGTCCTCGTCATTTGACCGAAGAGGAAAATTACGAGGTCCATCAGCAATAACCTTTATGTTCATTCTAAATACGTAGTTAATAAATAAAAATAAAATCATCTTCTTTTCTAGTTAATAAATACTTTGCAAAGACTATTTCATGCAATCAAACTCAAGTGTAACAGTTTCCGTGTTACGAGTAAAGGCGTGTAAATAAACGACAATTTTTTACGAGGTTGTGAAAAAAAATTTAAGATTTAATTTCTAATTAAAAAGGGAAAATGCAGGGCTTTGAAACAGTTTAAAAAAGGAAAAAACTGATGGTATGCGATTCTGTGAGAATAAACGCAAATAATTTTGAAAACTTAAATTGAGCAATTGTTAGTAAAAAATCGAACAATTAAAGATTTATTTACATGAATTTCGGACCTTTGTGCAATGTTACAGCTGTGCAGTAAAAAATGTTCTGGTTATTGCGCATATGATTGATTAATTGCACCTACTTGCCCTAGAGGCCGAATAAGAACCATTGCTGGACAAGGTATGAAGGTGTATTTACTTTATTTGGTGTTAGAATTTACTTTGTCGTCAAGATCATAAAAAGAACTATTTATTTGATTTTGTTTATTTTAATAATTTCGAAATTATATATGTTATTGATTCCATTTGTGATAACTAAGTTGATCCGCGCAATGATGTCTAGTACTATATTCACCCAGAGAGAGTGGGGAGCCTTCAACAAGATATCTCCTATGATTAATGGAAAACCTTTGTCCCCATGAATACCGCCGACTCCTTCATTAATTGAGAAGAATGGTTATGCAGAAAGGACTATAAGGATTGAAAAAATAGAAAAGATTTTTGGTTCACACTTTAAACCTATCAATTTATATTGGGAAAGATTTTTTTAAAAAAATTATTCTTAGTAAGATTAATATGAGAATTTGTTAAGGCCATCCGCAGAAGGTAAGAAGATTAGGATTTAAAAGTCGTGGTAGGTAATGGAGTTGAATGATAATAAAGTAGATGTGGTATTTATGTGCACACACGGGGTCTTATGTATGTCTTATGTTACGTATTCGTAAACATTTCATTTGAAATTATTCTAACTTTTCCATTAAAAAGTATAAAAAATGTATTGGTCCGATAATAATAATCTAATGGCCACTGTAGCCGAGGAATCAAAATCAGGAACGCGTTTTCGTCGAGTTGAGTTTTCCAGTCCTTACTTCACTAAATACTCATCAAGTAGCGCCGATATGATACATGTTAAATCAAACGAGGCTCCAAATCTTTCCATTGGAGATGTGAAGGAATTTGGAAAGGGGTGTCCACTCAGGCGTCGTCCTTGTCTTTTGACCGAGACTCAAAACTGCGAGGTTCATCATCAGTAGCTCTCGTGTTACTTTTAAATGCGACGTTAATAATGATTCAAACTATAAACGAATAATGCATTAGAAAAAGAAAAAGAATAATTTTAATAAGTCTATAAATAATGCATATATAATCCACTTTTTTTAATATTAATTAAAGACATACTTCATGAATTCTACAGTACTGGACAATAATAAAGCAAATATTATGAGGCTAAAGTAATTCCCAAATGTTTTTGAAAGAATTTTTTTTATATTATTTCATTGCAAGTCTTACATATAAGTGCGGGGTTAACCGGGTAAATTTTGTTTATAGTATTTATATTTTGATGATCCGTACAAACTTTCGGCTTTTGTAGATAAGTCTTTTTTACTATGACTACAAACATACAGACGGTGTTTTCACACTTTTATTATTTTTCATGTTTTTATTTAATAATTTTTTTAAAAGACCTGTGCATGTTTTTGAACCAAAAAAAAGACTAATTAAAAGTCTTAAGAATACAGGCTGTGGACCTTGAGGTGGTTTATACCCATTATAAAAGATTCACCTATTCCACTCAACAATAATTTCTTAATTAAGAAAGCTAAATACAAGAAAAAAAAATTCGTTATAAAAACACAAAAAAATGTCTTATAACTTACTTATACAAATAAAAATACTAAAAACTTATTTATACAAATAAATATATAAAAGATGCAACTAAATATTCAAAAAAAAAACATATGCGGGTTATAGGACATATAGAAAATAATAAGTATATAACTAAAAACACGTTATACAGGAGTTAATGGCAATAAAAATCATTTTGTAGCTAAAATAGACAGATTATTAGTTATTCGTGCCATCCACACTTACACGCTTAAATTACATGTTGGTTCGTTAATAATACTTAAGTTCGAAATCTGTCACTAAAGCTGTTTCGAAACTCATGGGCAAAAATTTAAGAGGTTACATGAAACTTCGAAACAAGCAATTTTCACCACACAATGCTTTGGCGGAGGACCAGCAGTAAACCGCTAGACAGCGCTGTAATAGGAAGCACAAAAAGCGAGTTTTCTTATATATCGTCATTTATAACGCGGGTTTAAGGAGGCGTAGAACGTACAATAAAAACAACTAAAAGCAGGGAGAAACATCTGCATCCTTGATACTTCTTAAAAATATTAAAGGATTATTTCATTTTATTTCGAATATATCTTGAGTATTAAATGCTGCTTTGAGATATTTTCAATCAATTTGTCTTTCTTAACCTGAATGAATATAATCGATCCATTTGATTACTTCATTACAGCCCCATGGTTACGGCGTAGTTTTGTTTTGAAAATTGTAAATAAATAATATTCTATTGGTTTTGTACTTGAGAATTGTTTCGATTATTCAACAAAAATACTTAACTTTGTAGTTTATCGTCCTATATTAAACGTGGGTATAGAATGGCGTATAAACAAATTCTGACTTTTGCATAGTCCACTTCAAATAACGCTTGACAGTTACTCAATGGATAGAAAAAGATTTTTCAACATATTATTATTGATTTGAACGGATGTCATTCGTATATCATACACGAAAGCACAACCAATCACTTTTCAACTATAAACCTTAAAGTCAATGTCGATGAGAGTTTAAATTATAATTTCTATGAAACCAAAAGCATTATACCGAAAATTAGATTGCCTTAAGGAAGAAAGTAAAAGTGAGCTGGGAATAATTTGTGAGATTTTACCGACATTAGTTAAGGATTTTTAAACACCATGGCTTTCAAACAGAGGAAAGCAAGTTAAACAGCAATAATTAACCGTAAAATATCATAGCTTTTTAAACACTTTCTATCAATTTCAAGGCTTTGAGAATAATCGTTATTATAAAAGAAAGAAAACGTTAATTTATTATATATTTGTAAATAAGTATTACAAAATATTTCGAAATTAGTAAATGAAATAAAATACTCTGATAAGTAATTTTAAACCGGTGCATCACCGGATCTTAAAATACCTAGTGATTAATATGTCTTCTATGGTGTTATACATTATCTTCATCTCTTTACAAATGAACTCATGAGGGAAGTGCTTCAAAATGTAATGAATGAATATTATGAATTTATACATGAGTAACATAAATACAGTGGAAAATTCACCGTAATTAATAGCAAATGACATTTGATTAATGTTGAAAACGAAAAGGTGTCCAATCCGGTTAGGGACTGCTCTAATAAAACTAACAAATTTAAACAAGACTCATTAAGAAAATTGAAAATAAATTGACAAGATTGTCAGCACCCCATGTTTACTCTGTTAATAAAAGTATGATTTTT
Source organism: Nephila pilipes (assembly GCA_019974015.1). NCBI lineage: Eukaryota > Metazoa > Arthropoda > Arachnida > Araneae > Nephilidae > Nephila > Nephila pilipes. The sequence continues at coordinate 5,001 of BMAW01121076.1, read as the reverse complement.
ACCAGCAGAGAGCACTTGGAATCTGTAAGAGTTTAATTTCACTTACAAATAAATTTGTACAAATTTTAGGGTGGGAGAACGACATACTTTCAACAAATGTAGTCATTTGAAGCACGAGCAAAACATAATATACTCTAAAATGGTGAGTATCAACATCTATACAGCCTCAAAGATACATTCAGGCAAAAGTAATTTACAACTCAAACAACATGCCGTAAATTTATATTTAAAGAGTTTTGAAGAATGAATGAATATATCTAGTATATGTTACACTTTGGTCCTGCAATACTATAGCAAGCAACACAAAAAGGATATTGGCTTGAAAATGCAAAGTATCTGGCATGAAGACAAATGATTAAATTTCCGCCACTTTGGGCTATACAGGTTGTTAGGTTTTATAATAGTCGTTATATTGCCCATGTCAGCTATAACGATACTTAAAGGTTGGTAAGGATTCGAGTGACCTTAAATGAGAATGGAAAACCATCCTCTATGTTGTCAAATGTATCCCTATCATCAACCATATTAGGTGGTACAATACAACGAAATAGAGACCAGATGTTTTCACAGGTGACAGATCTAGAGAACATTCAGACAAACAATTCAATGAAATCTTCCCTTTATGTATCGAGGAAGATCAGACGATTTGAAACATGGTCTGCATTGTCTGTCTGTTGGAAGACTATAGCCTCTGAAGTTAGGTCAACCACTTTACGTAAGGTGTCGAAAATGCACCCACCTTGCGTTCAAATTACCCAGATCCAAACCAGATATGTAAGCACCAATATCTGCTCAAACCATCACACCGATGTTAACTTATGCCAACATCCAATACAAGAGGCAACGATCGTCTCCTCAGACTTCAGATCACCGTACGCCTTTACTGAATACTATGCATCAAAATACCCTACGTTTCACGGTCCCACTGAAAAGACAACAATGCGCCACTCCTGCATCCAACTCCTTGTCGTTCGACGCACCAGAATCGATTCTGCATTATGTTCTCTATTGCCAAGATGCTAGTCTCTAAAGCCAGTCCACCCTTGCTGCAAACGTTAATGCACCATGAGCGACTGTGCGTGTCAAACATGCCTACTCTGACTAATGCCCAGCGATATGGTTTTGCTTGCCTTTGCAAGGCCGACTTCCTTGGCAATGTGCCTGTCTCTTGGCATAATCATGAGGGCGTTGACCCATGTCATTCGTGGCAGACACCAGCAACCCATTGTATTTATTTTAAAATGACAGTGGTTGATTTCGCTATGCGACGAGCAATATTAATAATCTACACATTCGATATGAAATGTCCTGCCTACCTGAATTCTGTCTTGTTGGTAAGCATTTTCTAGTCTAAAAGATATGTTACAGATTTCAATAAATTCTACCTTACAAAATTTTCTGAATTAAAGTTCTACTTTACAAACTTTCGTTTATGCAGTACATCATATACGTTTCTCCCATCTGCGCTTTCAAATATTGAAATACTAATCATTTGCATATTCTAACATCTTCTACCCTTGTATGCATTTATTTTGACGTTCGTCGATTATTCTTTCCTGGCAATTTTATTGACAGCAGTATATAAAAATTTCACAATTTTTCGAAGTTTTTAACTTGTGGTTTACAGAAAATGCTGTACTAGTTAAAATACAAAATCGTATGTATCATTTTAAAGAAAGCATACTGAATTTTAATACAACGAAATCAAATATTTAAACAAAAAGTTAAGACACTATAATTATCGATATACATTAAGAAGTCACATTGGATAGCAAGTTTCATTGAGCTGAAGTTTTATTAGTTTTCTTCGTTATACGTTAAAACAATTATAGCATCAATTAGTTATCTTTATCGATGGCGTCATCTGTACAAGAGTTTCTAAACGAAACCATGTAAGTTTTTATAGGATTTGATGACTGTTTCCTCATTGTAATAACAATTCAATGCTATTTGTATTGTCCACTCTTCTCAATAACTTTTCAAAGTGGCAAGGAACAAAATTTGCTAAAATAAATGAAGCTTGGTGGGAGATCCTCATGGGAGGTAGAAGCTAGTTCCAGTAGGTGGCCTTTAATTATTTTGGCATTCAGTGTCTCATCGATGACATGAAGGTAATTTCAATTCCATCTTGTTAAGGAATTCAACGGCACTTGATTAGTTCTTCACAGTTGTCTGAAAACAGTCAGGATATAGACTCTCCTATTCTTACGTCTTTACACATTTCCCCATCACTACTGAATTACGTCCAACATTGTCTATATAACTGTGATACTATCACCTGTCCAATCAATGTATTCTTTGCCGTCTGTAGTATTTTTGCGCTGCCTCAAAATTAAGATAAGGTGGCTTTTTCGAGGAATTCTATCTCAGTCTAAACATCTACATTTTCTGATTGTTTTGTCCACAAAAACACAACCATCATTCCGATCACTTCTGACACAGCTTTTGATGAAATTCTTCCTATTCATAGGTCTTTGTACTAAGTGTCTTTAATAGATACACCTCAGGCCTTTCCTACTTTTGTTATTTTTATAGAACTGTCTCCTGATATCGTAAGCTAAACCTGACCTGATGAAGCCATTGAAACACCCAATTTGCCTTGCACTCAGCTCTAGAAAGACCATTTTCCTGTAACACAATAATCTTACATACCTTCTAGGTGTCTAATTCGTATTTTTACGAGAGTCATTGTTTTGACCAAAATATTAAAATTCTACAAAATTCCTACTTAGGTCTGACATACAGCTATTCTCCCCCAGCTTCTCTACAACACACATTGAGCCCACACAAACATGATGTCAGAGTTTCTAAGCTGGTACTAACGTTTGATTGTTTCCCAGAACACAAAACAGTAATTAGCTAAAAGTTATAAACCTGTACCATAACCAGTTGATTTTAGATTATACGTATAACTTTTATGTATTACAAATATTCTCAATTTCATTTTTGTAATAATCTGTATTAAATTTTCTCTTTAAAATGATACAATTTTGCATTATGTGAAACTGTAACATTTTCTATAAGACAGATTTTACAAACATGTTCCAAAAGTGTCCACAATTTTACCACCACTGTATATTAATGCAGCCTCTTGCTTTATTTATTTCAGGCATTTTGGTAAACCTAGATTATTTTTCAGACAAATATTAAGGAACCAACATTTTTAATGAAATTAATGTTATATAATTTTAAAACATAAACTACAAAACAAGAAAATTTTATTTAAAGAATTGTTTTAGAATACACTCAAAAAGTGAGGTTCGTTTACTGATTGGTCATATTTCTAAAGAAATTTGATATGGAATTATAAATATTTGTTAATACCCTTCAAACCCCAAGTACAAAATTTAACACATAGAATAATTAAGTATATTGATAAAATTTAAGTGATTTTGCAATGTTCTTGGATAAAAACTTATTAGAAGATTCTACCTGCAATTTTAAGCCCTGTACTTATGGAAATCGTTATAATAAACTGCATAATAGGAGACTGTAAACTCTTTAAATTTGTTTAGATTTATTATTAAAGTTATTACTTTTGAACGAGTCATGCATTGTATGGAGTAGGTAGAAGGTGTCCTCGACCCATTTCTGCCCATGACCGCGTTAGTCAACATTGTCATGTTAAAGGACCAGGCTACTCGATTTTCATCAAATCATAGGATTCGAGTCTGTACCACCTAGACCATGCTCTCAGTCACCAGGGACTGATGTCAAAATTATTTGTCGCCAAAACGGCTGAGCTCATTGAATCATAATATCAGCAATCTTAGTATTTACAGGAATCGCACACAGTGGTGCAACCGACACAGCATTCCAAAAAGAAAAGAAGAGAAAGGAAAATTGGAAATGCGATAAGTGATAATTGGCAAAAATGAATCTCGCTAGAACTATGATTCAATTTGTAAATAAATTATTTGATTATGTTTTTATTTATTTTCGTGATTATGTCTATACATTTGTCTTATGCCCAACATATATTATTTTTATAATTTAATAAAAGCACAATGAAGGTAGGTGTGTATGATTATTTCCGAGGTTGTTTGTAGTCGAACCCTTTATATCAGCTCCCCAGCATTCTTTCAGTAACCCTAGTTATTTCATGGATAGAAACTAACCAATCAACCTGATCTACCACTATCGTATATATATATATATATATGTAATCCTTTGTTTCATGCGAGAAAGTATCACATCCCACATTCTGTTATCTGTACTCTAATGCATTTAATCTTTAGTAACTATTTTTCGCCAATTTTCTATACCTATTAGTACATTGTCTGGACACATTTTAAGACAGTATTTTTATAGAATCTCCGTGTAAATATTCTTAAATTAAGGTTATCAATAAACATTAGCTTAAGGAAATTTGGGTAAATTACTACCTTATCAGAAAATAAGCTTTATTTATGGCCTAATATTTTTACGTTATTGCTCCTGAAGTTATATATTGATTTTATAATCAGTAAAATGTTTTAAAATATGTTAAAGTCGGTTATTAAAATAATGTTAAACATATAAAGAAAAATTATCTTTCTATGTAAGTATAAATAATTTTAATCCTACATATATCAGGTCCGAATGTAACGTTATTAATCCAAAATGAAAATATGACGTTTGTGATAGATAGCTATTAATTTATTTTTAAAAAGAAAAGTCAACAAAATGTATTAGAGAAGAAAATCTTTTTGAATTTGTATTGACTCAGTAAACATCTTGTATTAAATGACTTTTAAACATCAAGCAGAAATTTTATTGCTGTTTAGGAACCAAAAGTTCCTTGAATGTAACCTACTTTAAATTATTTTAAACAAATATGTTTTGTAATTGTTTATGAAAATTATGGTTGATTATTTTGTTTTCTTCTTTATGAAACTTCTTGAAACCTAAATGCTTGCTTTTATTTTGTGTTTAACACGGATAGAATATCATTTCTTTGAAACATGAAACGAGTTTAATGCATCTGAGCAGCAATATTTAACCGGAAGTACAATGATTTTT
>BMAW01121075.1:0-18002 GCA_019974015.1 Nephila pilipes | reverse complement strand
CATGTGCAAATTAATTGAAACAGACTCGAAAAAATGGGAAAACTAAGAAGAAATGCTGTTTTATCTACATTTAATCAAAATCAGAAAATTTTATTACATAACATGATACCCACGACTCTATTAACTTTTGGATACAATTCGGCATGGATTTAACCAAATGTTTACAATCATTTTTAGGAGAGTTTCAGTGCCATTCTAATGTCAATTTGGTTCTCAGATATGAATTTCTTGAACATTTTGGAAGTATGGCATGGGGCTAAATCCTGTTGAAAAATCCCAGTTCTATCAAGGAATCGTTTCCTCAACTCTGGTATAAACTTTTTTTTAATCCAGAATATTAATATATTGCTGAGAACTCATACTGTTAACAGGTTGCAATGAACCAACCCGAATGTAATCGAAAAAACCCCAAAACATCTTTTTGAGGGTTTTTAAGAAATTAGTTAATGCGGCAATACAGAATACTTTCGACTGGTAGGTGTCGAGTTCGCTGGTCTTCGACGGAAAAAAAAATGGTTTTCGTCGCTAAATAGTAGTTCCCCCCAATTTCTGACTACCCAATTCTTATATTTTAACGACAAGAAGTAGCGTTTTTTCTTCATTAATTAGTTCAGAAGCTGTATCTTCAGATGCCGATAGGTTGGCCAAACGGCTGCAAGATGCCTCAATAGATGAGTTAATATTTATTCCATGCTCTTTTAAACCTCTATTAAGTGCAATACTAGTCTTTCGAGGACGTTTCTTTAATGTGTAAGTAGAAAAGAGTAATGTTTTGGCATTGTTTATTTTTTCAGAGATATGGATTCTGTTTCTAAATTTTTTTTTATGATATGGCTCACAGTAGCAATACTAACTCCAACTATCTTCTAAATCTCCCTATAAATCTTTGGCATATATTTGGAGAGAGTAACAGTCTTTCTACGCTTTCGCGGCATCACATCTATCTCTGATGATAGTGAACTCTCTACTTATGTGATCATAGCATTTCATCTACGTTAAGTTCCAGCGCGTGCGCTCTCAGAACTCCCCTGATTTATGGATATTGTTACTAGGCAAAGGAATTATTGATCCCACCCATATTTTAACATATTTTAGCATGATTATTAACGAATAATGGAAATGATTTTAAAATTTTCAAAAAAAAAAAATACTTTGTACATTTCAAAAATGTACCTATCTGCATTAATATTAACGTCGATCTCAACTAGAGATGAGCGCATCCTACACCCAATGGCAACCCAAACCATCTCGCCAGTGTAGGGCCCCTATACTGATTGAGATGACGTAACTCCTGGGTGCCTCCAGACACATATATGGCCTTCTGAATACTACACACAGAAATAGGATTCGTTTGAAAGACGACATTGGGCCACTTCTTTGTCGAGCAGTATCGTTCAGCGCATCAGAGTCGCCGTCTCTGTCTATGCTGTATTGTCAAAGAAAGCCAAAATAATAGTCGTCTAGCTGCCGTCTACGTTGCTGCAAACTTCGTTGCACCAAACGAGTGGATATTGGCCGTGCTGCAAATATGCCCAAACCATAGGAAAAACTAACGGTTCGTGAAGTGGTAGTACGGTTTTTCAGGTCCTACCTCAAAATATGTCTGTCCTATTGGGTGTTAGTCGCTGGAGGACATGGAGATCCAGCATGCCCATCCATAGCAACCCATTAATCTCATATTTCCATGACAGTGGTTAGAATTCGAACAGTGCGAAGGGTGATGCTGCAGAATAATAATCCATGAGCAAATATTTTTTGTTTCAAATTCCGACATTTGCTTGTAAGCATTTCTTCTTATTTAGGAGTAACACGATATTCTGAGAAAACTCCGAACTTACAAAGCTCTTTCCGAATGAGAAATTCACTTCACAACTTTTGTATTATTCAGTGTTTCAGATATTCTTTCTCCCTTCTACGCTGAAATACTGATCATTTACATGTCCTAAGTTTGTCTTTCTTTCATGTGATTTTGACTTTCGTCAGATCATTCCTTACAGGTGTTGCAATTTTAAAAGCTAGCAATATAGTTGAATAATATTTTCTTATATAAAAGATGTGTATTATATGTGAAACTTTGCTATACCGTATTTTAATTTTTTTTTTGTACTGAAACGTAATATTTTAACGAAGCTCACATACACTGATGGTACAGAGGTAAAGCGCTAGTCTAAGGAACGAGAGTTCCCTGCTTTAACACCTAGTGCTGACAACATTAACAATTCTCGCTAATGTTTTTTAAATGTTCTTTGTTATCTTCTACATATTCTAAAAATCTTTTAAAATCGTTTTTGTTTCCAGGGCAGTGTTCTGGAATAATCTCATGTAATATATAAACTCAAGTGCTCGCAGTCTGAGGGAGTTCTCAGCCAAGGTAGCTGTAAGAGTGCTTTACGCCTAGCGATTTCGATCTGTTTCCTAAGATGAAAACTGCATTAAAAGGAACAAGATTTGAGTCCGTTGAAGCTGTGAAAGAGAAAACGACAAGCGTCATGAAGGAACTGACAAAAGACTTCCAGCAATGTTACGAACAATGACAATTTGCATGTAGGGATAAAATAGGGCTGTATATAGAAGGTGGTGATAAGTAAATATCTTTGATATGTTAACAAAATGTCTAACAGCATCAATCGCGTTAGCCACACTTTGTATTAAGAAGGTTTCCATTGAAAAGGCACCAAATAAGAAATACATTATAAAGATAGTAGCATAATTACACATGCTACTATCCTACGTAACTCAGTTTGCTAAGACTTAAATATCGATACTTGTCAAAATTCTTTATTATCGGTTAATTTAAAACCTTTAAGGAACACATTGGGCTAGAAAAAAAAATGTACTTTTAAAGTACTAATGCAATTCCTCACACTTAATATTAATGTTTCCTTTATGTTATTCGTTCGATTATCAGACACCTATATGGAACAAACTACACAAGTTTTGAGTGTGGAGTTTACTACTTGTTTTAAGCGAAGTTTACAAGTAGAGTTTACTACTTTTTAAATCAGAGAATTCCAACTCTCTCGGTTAATTCATACATTTAAATTTATTATATTTTTAATAGTTTTGAGAAAACTGTAGTATGAAAAGCTCATTTCTGCAAAATTTTCTCAAATAAATAAAACATTGTACAATATGTAACATGATATTTTTGTTCTTATAGTCAGCTTTCCTTTACCCCCCTTTTTTTTTGAAGATACCTAATACATTACGGTTCTTATTATGAGAATTCGTTTACGAACTAAGGTATTTTCAAATAATGGGATCTAAAATTGTTCTATTATTTAAATAGGAATTCTATGATAATCAAATTTTTTGATTTATTGCTATTGAATACAAAGCATAACTAATAAATGTGTACATTAAAGCTTACAATAGTATGAAAAAAATGTAGTTGCTTTGTATTCAGATCTTTCTGTTACGTAAATAAATAAATCTATGCTAACATGAGATTAGTTTCTATAAGCTAAAATGTCATTTTGCATAAAATATGTAAAAATAATTGAACATTATTCTTACATCCAATTTAATATAATTTCTGAATAAAACGCATTGAATAAACATATATACTACTCTTGAATATGGAAAGTTTTATGTTCCTAAAGACTGATTTCTTAATAGTTTGCTATGAAAACGACATTTTTATATTATTATGTCATTTGCTATCCATTTTACACTTTATATTAACTGAATTAAAAATAATTTTTTTTTCGTTGTTCCCCATGAATTATTTCAAATGCTCGAGTGATTTGTTAAATAATTGTAATATCTATAATCTTTTCTTTGATCTTAAAGCTGGGTTTTTCCTCGATCTAGTTTTATTCTCTGCGTTACTAGTTTTTTTCCCATCAAAACATATAGAAGTTAAATATATACTGTTTGTTTTAATAACCTGCATGAAAAAGCCATCACACCACAACACTCCCATGAAGAATTCAATCACTCGTTAAAGGCCTTTCATTGAATTAATGGAAAATGAGCACACAAACGGGATGTCTGTAAAATAAAGCCTTATTGAGACCCATAGATATTAGCTATTCAATTCGTCACCCATTACTCGGTAGCCTGAATCCAGAATAGAATCGATTACTTTCATAGTAAAGGTGTTTCACATGTGTACATAAAGAACCTTAAACTGGTAATATTTGTTGGTTCATGTTTTGAGAATTTTCAAATTTGAATGAATAATTAATGCAAAAATACTTATATAATTTTAAAACACTGCAGATTTGAAGAATTCTATCGAAGTGTATTCAAAAAAAGATTCTATTACGTCTTATTAATTGCTGTTGATCTGTTCTTAAATTATCTTCATATGAGTAATTATTCGTATATTTACTAAATTCGTAATGTTACTTTGTTATCACATATTTAGTGACTTACTTCGTGTCTTAAATTATTGAAAGGATGCAAGATCCGAAATCTTTTTAAGAATTATAATCGATTCATGTTAAAAATTTTCATATATGTAAATATTTCTCTAGGATACTGACGATATTTGTCGAAAATATTACTGTGAATTAAATTTTAAACCAGCGGCTTACTTTTTCTTAACCCCAATATCTTAATTCCTAGTTTCATTGTCCGGTCCTGTTAGTGTTTGAAATTCAAGCTGGTAAGGAGAAAATCTGTGGTGGACTACTTACAAGAACTTGAGTTTAGAGATGGCATTTGAGAGTTGAGCAGGCGACATTAATTTCCTCTGGTAAGAAAGAGGTTTACACAAGATATTTCATTCACAAAGCTTGTCCAAAAAGCTTTGAGATGGGCGAAAGGCTATAATTATTAATATATGATTCAGATTCTACGCTCTAGACTGATACTGGAGAGATAATTGAATTAAATCCACTTCATTTGAATGAAGTGAAATTGAGTGATGCAAAATGTTGGCCTTGTTAATTATTACTGAACGTATGGTTATACTCTGAATTTCTTTACATGCTTATTTGTGCTGTATCATGTGTTCCATGTGTTCTTATCATTCTTTTGCATTTAGAATATCTTGTTAATTTGAATCATTTTGAAATCATGAAGTTTATATTAATTAACATTTTATAATGTGAATGACTTGATAATTTGAAATGTGTAATAGTGCTCGCATTTAAGTATCGCTTCATTTTATTAAAATTCTTATTGTGCATTTAGTGTTAATGATTATGATCTAATATTGATTTGTGTGAATATTTCGAGTGTAAATACTCAAGAATTTCAGCGGCTGAATTAAATTTGTAAGCGCATGTAACGCCAGAGCTTGGTGGGGAGATGTAGGGTTCCCATTCCCTCCGGGCAGTAATTGAAAAGTCTTCCCTATATGGCGCTGACAGCATCACAGGTAAGGTGGGAGAAAGCAAGTTTTATTGAGAGATAATCAAACGTTTTGATAGTATGGGTACAATAACAGTAAGCTTCCCTGGGAGTGCTACAAGTCTTTTGGTGTTTAAAATAAATTTTTTGTTATTTTTAAATGTAGTGATTCATTTCACTATCGAACTTCGAACCGTAAGCAAACCTTCCAGTTGATAATTATTATTTTTGTATGTTTATTTTGAATATTTTTCTTCAACGTATGATATGTATAGATGCAATACTTAAGAAGAAATCCAATGCACCGAAACATAGACAAAGGAACAAACTATTGATATAAAAATAGATTACATGTGTTGCAGAAACTATAGTAAGCACCATTATTATTCTTGTTTTTATATATTGAATCATAAAAACGTTTTTATTGCAAAGTTATTGAAAAAATAAATTCTATTTTAATCGTAAAGTAACGAGTCAACCGTATTAAGGAAAAGCCTGAAAACGGAAATTAATTTCGAAATTAATAGGAATAAGAAAGAAAAATTAAAATTAGAATAGCTAATTTAGAATAAATTAGTTCCTAATTTTAATAATAAGGTACTGTATTACTTCATATTTTCCATGGAAAGAAATACAGTTCGGGTCATCACTGAATCATTCATTTCTATTCACTACAGCTAACTTATCATATATCCGAGTTTCCAATTCAGTATGCATGTATGGAACATTCTATAAGGGTTCAAATTACCAAAAATGGTATTTTTCTTAATGACAATTAAAGCTAAGTGTAAATAACAAAATATCTCAAAAATAAAAATTATCATTTCAAAATCATAACCTTAGTTCTGCACGACTAATAAAAAAAATGTTTAAGCGCTTATAACCTAGAGACTTATAATTGATTCTCAGACACATAGTTCTTTTATATAAAATGAATCATTGAAAACAAAAGAACTTATATATATATATATATATATATATATATATGATAATATATAACATATAACATATATATGAAAATATATAACATATATATGAAAATTTATAACATATTTATGATAATATATATATATATATATATAATGACATAAAGCTAATAATGTATATGATGATATAAAATCTCTACAGGAGCTATTAATATATATGATGATATAAAACCTACTATTTTTTCGCCTCTACAGAACTACTTTAAATTCGTTTGAAACGTATTTTTTCGAGACTTCTTTACCCCTTTTTAAGGTTTAACATCTTTATGGATAATTGCGGAGGCGAACGGACACACAGTGACCGTTGACAGGAAATTTTATGACTCGTTCTTGTCCTTACGGTTGAGGCATTCGTTCGAAAGGATAGGGGAAGGGAAACTCTTTTGGAATTCCCGTCCATAATCAGTAATCTTCTGTAAGTCAGATTGGCTTGAGATTTTATTTTTTGCATTTGAATTAAACACATCATTTGATGTAGAATTTTCGAGATGTAACCAATTACTTAAAGGAATCAAAATGCCACTTTAAAGAATAAAATAGATTTTGTACTCACTTTTGACTATCTTTAATTTAAGTCTTAACAAACTGTGGCTAAAGAGGAGAATTTGCTATTTTAAATAGTAAGACTAATCATTTTGTCTGTATCTTCTTTGCATGGTTAAATCCCATTTTTTTCACATTAAAATTAGCGAACGGTATTAAGTTTCTATAAATTATTTCAAATCTCTAAGAATATCGCTAAATAAATATCTGTTTAATTTCAAAGAATATATAAAAATAATGAATATTTCTTATCGTTTCATTTATCTTATTTTAATTAATAGTTTCAGTTTTTAAAGTAATGATTGCTTAATTATAAGATGTAAAAAAATTGACCGCTTCAAAATTAGAAACGTTTTAAGCTTTTACCTATAACAATTGAATAATAATTAAGCTTCTGTATTATATTCTGTAACTTTTTTAAATCCAAAAGATTTTTCATAATTTGAAAGCCAGAATTTCAGATCATATAATACTCAGTTTATTATTGTTGAGATACCGAACTCTATCTGAATTTTAAATAGCTGAACTTCAATTTCTTTAAAAAAGATAAATGAATATTTCTTCTCTATTTTTTATTTTTAAACTTTATTCTTCAAATAATTAGTAATTAAAAGTGTATATGAGCCTTTTTATTTGTTTATATGCATAACTGTCAAGTGTAAACGTCTAGATAAATTTGGTTAATAATTATTCTAAGATTCTAGCTTAAAAAATAACCATTCTGTTAAATCTCTCATAATTTACTTTATGTTGGAGGATAAATGAAGTACAACTAAAATTCGGACAATTTTCGTATTCTTAACCAAAACCTGGATTTTATATAATCCACCCTGAAGATCTTCATTTGAATTCCCGAAAAAAATATTTATGTATAGCGCATATGCAGTTAAAAATTATTTAACATAAATAGTTACAATATCTGTGACTATTTAAAATGTTAAATTCCAATTTTAATATTATGCATCACTAGAAATTTTTTATATATTACTTAAGTATTATACAATTTGGTTTAAAACTCTGAATGTTATCAGCAAGACATGCTGAAAAATTTGGTGAATACAAATATTTTTTTGTAGGGAAGCAAAGCTGAGATGCTAAAACGTCCGTATGCAAAAATATATGAGGATATATATATATATATATATATATATATATAATAATAATAATAATAATAATAATAATAATAATTGAAATATTTATTATAAAATTCAGTTCAAAATTTGTTCTTTATATTATACCTATTATTAAATAAAGCGTTATTATATTAAAGAAATGATTTAATGTATCCAAAGATTATTAAAAATAATTATAAATGACTATGTTGGTAATAAGATTTTTATTATTTTAAATTCAAACTTCTTTACCATCAATTAAGTGCATTTTGCAATTATATGATATGAATTGGTCATATTATTTAAATTTGGAAAAATACCTTACACTTACGCGAAAACATTTTTTTAAAACGATACATCAAAACTTATGATCTGTTTTCTTCACAACCAGGCATTATTTTTCTATGAAATTAACCATCAATTAAATATAATAAAATTTCAGACATTTGTTTTGTAATATAGGACGATTTATATATTATTAATTCTTACCCTTATTATTTAAGAATAAACATAAAATTTTTTAAAGTTCTGTATCTGGGATTAAGGATACATTTCTAAAAGTTAAAATTCTTAATAAAATTCTTTATGAATACATTGAGTAATTTCAATGAACTAAATTGTTTTAAGTCGACTTTTCTAAATTGACTGAATTGAAAGATGTAGTTACCGATGACAATTTTCCACTTATTCATTTAAAGTATGAAAATCACAAAAAACGGAAAGATGAAAAACTCAACTTTGATAGAAGGTAATTAGAAGTATTTTCCTATTTTCTTTTCTAAAAAGAATTATCCCCATTAAAATTTAAAACTCATTGAATGTGTACTTTGTTACACTGGCACAAATATTCATGTAAAGAGGGAATTTTCGCTCAAATTAAGTTGTTCTGAAAGTGAGTGCGCTATGCAAAGAAAATTTAGACCAACACAGAAACAATTCATTGAACAAAAAATTACAATCTTAAGGATTAAAATTTATGTCAAAAATATGAAAATCACTCTTTATGTTATTTTAAGTTAAAAATGTAATTGATTGGAGAAAGCTCGATTTTTATTTCAGAAATCAAATTCTCGTATAGTATGATATACCATTGTTACTCTTCCCGTAAAAAAAAAAAAGTTGGTCTCCTCACATTATCGCTAATCAAAGCCATGAGTAAACGCTAAGCGTGACATTTCTGGAAACGCCAAAGACTTATTGTATGAGTCTAGAGAAGCCAACAATGTACTAGTTTTTAAAAACATGTAAATACGCTTGAATTTCTTGGTCTTATATTCAACCACGAATATAGGGACTATTTCTTGGCTGAAATCAAGATACCAAAATCAAAATAGTTTTTTTTCATGTTTTTAAAAAAGACTGAAAAAAAAAAGAAATTTCTTTTGTTTAAAGTAAATAAATATTTTTTTCAACAGTAATTTTTTTTATTCTTTATTAGTTTGTAGCTTTACTGAGATTCATTGGATTGGGCGAACAATTTTCATTTGAACGCGTCTTTACCCCAAATGACGGAACGGCCCTTCATATAAGATTCACCAAAGACCACTCAACTGCTATGAACGAGTAATGACCCAGTTTCCTCAAAGATACAAAGACACCGCCAACTGTAATAAGAATTTCCTATCCACAGGAAAAAAATATTGTTTATTTCGATTTAGAATTCTCATGCAGATCATGAAAAGAAGTTCTATTAAACGCATGCATAATCTGCATGTTTGTAAATGATAAACCATCTGATTTACTGAATCAATTTTGAAGATCTTGAATGTGTTTTGCTTAATAATTACATTTAGTAATTCGAAAAGTTGACTTGTATATGTAAATTTCATGTCAGTACATTTTTATGAACTTAATTCGTTTTGTGTTCTGTTTCGGCACCTTAACAACTTATTTTTAGCTGGTTTCCATCAAATGTTTCAATACGAACAATTCTTATTACTATTATTTTTTGTGTGTATATAGTATCATTATTTATGCATATTATAAATAAAGTTATCTGCAAAAGATACAAGTCCCAAAAGTTTTAAGATGCTGTCATTGTCCCAGTAAATTACTCTTTGATTTACACATGCTATAAGCCTTTTTTTTTCAGAGCTTAGCTTTCTTAGAAAGAAAATGCATTATATTTTCTTGTAATCAAATGAATCGATTTCTCGAATTCAAAAAAAATTAAGAAATTAGTGAATATTAATTTTCTCAATTTTTTTCCTTGACTAATTCACATCAGTTTTTGTGCACAATCAAACACACATACACATGTACATAAAAAGTCTATTAATTTAAGAAATCCAGCCTTGTAAAAAATTAAACGCATTGAATTTTAAATAGGAACGTATCTTTTTTAAAGTTAAAATTATATTTACTATGCATTCCTTAAAGAAAGACAAGGTGAGTTCCCTTTGAAAGTTGGCAAGTATATGTTCTGACTACCTCATGATAGAGCCCTATTATTTGACAACTAGTTATTTCACTTTACATTTTAGTTGCTATTATTAGCCATCTCAGAAATCTAAATGTAAACTGTAAGACAAGAAGAAATTAAATTTTCTCTTAGTAAATAGTATTAGCTCAGTTTTAATGAAATTAAAATTGTTCGTCTCTCAATTAGAGAACGAAGATTTGATTCAATTTCCATGATTGAAAGAGATAGTGAATGTGCCGAGAATAATAGCAATGTAATAAAACATATTTAAAAATCTAGGTAATGCATATTATATTTGACGGTAGATTTGTTTATGATTTTGCTAGTGAAGAAAACTGCATTCTGATTTTTAGAAATCCATTTTTGCTTAATGAACGAAACATGATGCAGATGTGTAGAAACACACAAATTGGTCTGATTGATTTAAAATCAAATTCGTTATTAGAAGTAAAATTTGATTAACTTTTGCCAGATCAAAATCTTCTACCAAATTAATTTCCAGCGTTAATCACCTGGTTCAACATGCACTAAAAATTAGAAATAGCATTTTTTCAATTTCCAAATCTTACTCAAATTCTTTCCATCTAGTTAAAGTATTCATCCCTTTACGGTTAGGGGGACTCTCTAGGTTACTCAGCAGTGAAATACATATATAGAAGATATATTGCTTGCGGAGCAAAGATAAATGTTAAATGTAAATTCCTGCCTAAAACCATTAAATTAACATATTTAGTTTTATGGAATCAAATTTTATTAAAAAAAGGGTTTCCATTGCAAAACTCAGATTTCCAGTGAATGTTTGAATGGTTCCTTGAGTAAAATAATCCCCGAAATATATATTTGACGGCAATGAAACATTTACTCTGGAGACTTTTTATATTTCTTTTGCATTTAAGATAATTGTAAAGAAGTGCTAAAGGTATAACGTGCATTAAATGTGATCACTGGGAAGTTTGTAGTTAATGTCTTTAAAAACTATTATACTATTCGTGTTTCCAACTCCAACTAATTCATACCATGAACAAGACCTTCCAGAAAAGAAAGATTAGAGCTAAAAGAAAAACAATTAAAAAAAGACAAGAGCGACGTATAAAGTGTTGTGGGTTTGAATTTATTTGGAATGAATATCATTGTTTTTCCTGTACAAGTCTTAACTTTAAATCAATTTTCTGAAAAATATAATTTTTAGTACACTTACATTTTTTTTTTGAAAATGTTAAATCAAAGACATTTTTATACATTTAAATATAATTTTTGCTAGAAATATTTATTATTTTATTCATGAGAGTCCTCTTTATGAATTTTCTAAGGTATGATTAAATAGTTTATTTATTCCTGTATTAACGCAAAAGAAACATATATTGTTTTTAAAGAAACATATATTGTTTCTTCGATTTTCTATAACTCAATAAAAATTTTGAATTATTAAAATTTATAGTCATAGCTCAACACAGGTAAAATACCTACACATGTCCTCAGCTACAATATTATGTAAGCAATTTTCATGAAAATAAAATATTTCGAATACACCTGTTTTTTTCCTTTTTTTATGTAAAAAAATTATATTAAATTTTTTTTAGTAATAAAATTTTTAAAACTATTTTGTAAGTATATTCTTATTTAGAAGACACTAAATATCAAAAATTGCTAACCATTTATGTATCTCTTGCCAATAAACGTTAAATGAATAAGGATTTTTACAACAAACAAATCTTAAAGCAAACTATAAAATGACATCGGGAGATGGAAATTTGATTCGTTCACTCACTCATTCCCTCTTTATTTAATTCCTTAATTTATTCATTCCCTCATTATTTAATTCATTCATTTATTCCTTCCCTCACATCTTTATTTTTCCCCCTCAGAAAAAATGTACAGAAATCTTTTTTTCTTAAAATGATGGTGTGATCATTTTGATGTTGACTTAAGCAATAAATTCCTAGGAAGGATAATAAAACCAAAGATTACAATGTAAAATTCCAATTATTCAATTATGTATTTGAATTAAAACGAACTATTAAGTATATTGAAGGTTAGTATAATATTATTTTCAAATATAAAAATTGAAGCCAACTATAAATTATTAAATTGAATATATTTTAAAATAAATGTTGCTCCCAAAAATGAATTAATTTTTAAATGTTTTATTGCAATCCAATAAGAAAATTTCGATGAAGTTTATTGGGACATATTTTTTAAAATTAAGCTTATTACAGGTGAAATTGGAATGTATAATTTATATTTGATGTTATGGTGATAATTTATAATGTGTTATTGTGATAATTTATCTTTGATGTTTAAAAAACATACAGTAAATGAAATAATTTTTTCTGTAATTATCAGCTTATCATATAAATCGGTGATTCGATTTAGAGAGATATTTATACCTTTGCGAAAAAAAAAAAGTATTTCAGACAAAATCAATTCATTTTTTTATATAGAAAACGTATAATAATTTTGAAGATAACGGAAAGAAGTGACTAGAATTCATAAATATGTACTCATCTAATGTAATTTTTTATTAATACAGTTTGTTTCGCAAAAGTTCATTTCGATTCTACATCTTTCACGTTGGACAATTGATAACCACATTTAGATGACTTATTACAATGAAAAACTAATGATTAACAAATACTTTTACGAGCGTTCCACTATGGTGTATAGTTTCGGAATTGTTTGCAAATACATATGATTATATTTAGCAAAGGTTAACACATATTAAAAGTTAAGTATATGTTAATAATTAGTGCAAAAATGTATTGAAAAGTATGACATTGATTTCAAAAGGTAGAACCTTATTTTTACAACTTCTTGTGTTATCAATGTTAAATTTTCCACCCACTCTTCCTTATTCGCTAATGCTCTCAAAGATAAAATTAAAGTTGATTTGAAACAATGTCTTAGGGTTTAACTTCATACGAAGACAATAATTATTACTGAGATGAGACAAATTTCGCCTCGTGATTTCCACAGAATAAACCAACACAATTTTATATAATTGAAATCTAAGCGCAATTCACTGAAAAAAAAATCAGTCAAACATTTGAATTGAATTTAAGAAGAAAATGTTTTATTAATAAATATTCCTGTAGTTTCAACATTTATATTATATGAGTAGCATAATTCACTTTGCAAAATTACAAAAATAATAAAATAATAAATTTAATTTAAATTAAATGAATATAATAATTTTTAGTGCAAAAAAATAATTTGGAGAAAATACATCGACAAACTATTGTCAACGATTTCATCACCTTTCGTGTATTTTTCACCTGAATGTATCAAAGCACAACAGATAAACTGACAATGTAGACCATTATTTCTGAAAATTGATTGTTATTTTCAGTCAAACATATATCACTCACAGATGGTCTACGACGTTTTCGAACTATCCCAATTCCTCGCGTATTCTCAGATCCCTCCCTCCCCTCAAAGTTTACTCTTAATGAGCAATTTTAACAACTTGTCTTCAGAATCAGGATAAGATAACTTATGATGCTATAGTAGTAAGCTAAACGAAAGCTTTTTTTTACGGTAATAAATTATTCACTATGAAAACTAAAAAATAATAATAATAAGCATATTTGTGTGAAAAGTGGTTGCAAAAATAATCATACCGTTTCTATACACTGTATGAGTGTGTGAATTATTAAAAAATAATTAATATTATGAGATATTGTTGTTCAAAGTTTAAATGAATTATTCTATGCATCAGAAAAAAATAGAAATAAATTTTAGAATTATGTTGAACACAAGATTTTCAGTTTTGAAAAACGTAGTCAGAACCGATTTATGAGCAAATGATCTAATTTTAATTACTATTTGTTTGAAAAGAATTGTTGTAAAAATTATAACAATATCCAAAGTCATCATTGCTGCAAATAATTATTTTTAATAAAAGTATTGTTTATCATTGTAATTATATCATAATGTAAACTATTTTTATATAGAAGAAGATCAGTCTAATTTATTCAGAATATATTAATACATTTAATTCATTCATCTTAGTTACAAAATACCTAATCCTGCAATTGTGTGTATAATAAAAAGAATCCAGGATTAAATCAGGTTTCATCTTATTCAGATATATTATTCGTGTTAGTTTTAACTTTTGTGCATTTTTTTTTAATTTATATTGTGTGCAAACAGAACTAGCTTATGCATATGTAGAAAATATTTAAGTTAAAGAAAATACATGGCCGAAAAATAAGAAATATGAGAATACATGAAGGAAAAATGTACTATAAAAGTATGTAGTGAAAAATAAATTATACGAGTAGAATTAACTCTGATGACAGATTTTGAAAATATTTCATTTTCAATGATGAAAAATGGGTTCTCTTTAAGACAAGCACACTCAGAAAATGTTTGTCAGAAGAAAAAAAAACTTATTTAAAATTTCTGAAGTTTAAAAAAAAGTAGATTGTTAGTCTTAAAGAATGTAGTAAACAGAAGAAAAAAAAAAGAGTGGGTTTTCGAAAAAATAAATAAAAGGTTGGTGGAAAAACAAAAAGTTATGATTAATGAAATCAGTGAATAAATTTTTAGAACAAAAATCTAACTTGATAGTCAGATGTAGTAGTAGTAACAATTTAAGAAATAAATTTATTACTTGATAAATACCAGAATTTTTTTTTCAAATTAAATCGAATTATTCCATTTCTAGTTCGTGTACTTAAAAATTATGAAAAGATAAATTCACATTATTTTATACGCTATAGAATGTACAGCATGCACTAATTATATTTAGATACAGAGTTCATTGTAGATGTTAAAAATTTGAAACAGTTCAAATAAATACATTCTTAAAAATATTTATTTCAGGTAGTTAAATTAAAACCTTGTTCAGAAATTTGTTAAGAAATCAGTTAACTTCCTGTTATTATTGTAATTATGCTTGTATTAAATACTATTGATAAATAGCACAAGTTCTTAAGTTTTGTAAATGTTATTTCTAAAAACAATAATGCTAAGGATATAGTAAGAAATGTGCATTGAATAAATAATAAAATATTTAGGTATTAAGAAATTGTTTGACAACATCTTAAAAAAAAATCGCATGAAAAAATAAATATTTATTAGAGAGTTTACCAAAATGACATAGCATGAATTAAAACATTATGTCAAAAGCATATTCTTTTCAATTGTAAAAAGTAAACCATTTTGTTACATTACATTGACGGTTATGAAAAAATTGAAAGAAAATGCTAACATTTATCTTTAGTATTAAAAATTTAAATAATTTTTTCAGTTCATCAGAAAATAAATGTAGAAAGTAATGCTTCGAATAAACTTAGCAGAAGATATGGTTTGTTTTAAAGCTTATATTCAAACTCATTTGATTAAAATAATTTCCTATTATATAAACATTATTTCAGAGTGCTTTAAAAAATTTCTGTTAGAAAAGAAATGTTGCAGAAATTCGAATGCGATATATATATCTTCTTCCACTAACACTAAAAGTAATTTTTCAATACATATGCTCTAAATGGAATTATTTCGTAATTTAAAGTATTTTTATACTAAGGAATTCAATTAGTTACACAGTTTATTAATTTAGTTGATTCCTTTAATTAAACGATAAATTGTTAAAAATAATGCAAGCATAAAAAAATTAAACTTATTGAATATCTGAAGAATTTAATATGAAACAACAATGTAAAAACTAAAGTGTAGGTACAAAATAAAGAAAGTGAGTTTTCAAAAGGCTAATTAAAAGGAATAAAATAATTAAAGAATATTCATGAAAGAGAATATTAGAATTAAACATATTTTAAAAAGATTTTGCCGTAAAATAATTTAAAAAAAAAACGTGTTGAATATTCTTGGATTTTCATATTAAAAATACGTCAAATTTATTTTTTGTTCACATAAAATGTGCTGGAAAATAATACAAAGTTCTTGTATTAAATAAATCAATACATTTTATTGAGATTAAAATCTTTCAATAATTTAGAACAAAAAATGTATACTAAATAATATCTATTCCAACAAACGTGAACGAAAATATTTAAAAGAATGTTTGCAACTAATTCAAATTGTAGTAATATGGATAATTAAAAAAAATAAGCCAGTAAATCAGACATATATATATATATATATATATATATATATATATATATATATATATATGTATTCTGTACCAAAATAATACTATTCGTCTACAAATCATTGTGCGGAAAAAGAAGAACTTCCTATTAGCTTATATTCAAAATATATTTATTCCATTCAATTTTATTTGTGTTAAAGAAACTTTTAATTTATTATGCTTTTAATATTCTAGAAAGAAATTAGAAACTCAAGGTAAGATAGAGGATAGCAGAATATGGATCACTTTTTGATAACAATCCAGTAGAAAGCAAACAACTCTTCATTCTAAGATAAACAGATCTTACGTTCTTTATCGGGTATGATATCATTTCCTTCCGAACGAAATAGAGACAAAGGAATGGTATGAAGACGCTTCCATACCCTAGATTATGACGCATACTACACACACAATGTTTTGAACAAAGAGAAAAGTACATTGATGGCTGCAAATTTAAACATTCTCAAAAGAATCCAACGTCAGTATAGCAGAAAGCATCCTAATGTGAAATTATGTTTTTTGCAGTTACATTGCGAGTCCATACGTACCTTCTATGGTACAATCAATGTCCTTTCCAAATTAATTAAAAGCACACACACCACATTAAAAAGGAATTTTTTATGCTTCTTCTCCTTACAGAGAGTTAAATAATACTCACATTAAAATGTCAGATTTATTTGTTCTTTACTAAAGCAAAATTGGATAATTCCACCTGTTTTGCTACAATAGATTCCACAATGAATGTGATAATTACTAACCACTTTGGTTTGAGCAAGGATTTTGTTAAGTTATTGGTGAAGCTTGTGATTTATTTAATCCTTTTTTTATAGTTTGAGAATAGCGCTTACGAAAACATTTAACAATTTTAGGACAATAAGATGAATGTGTGTGGGGGTGGGGATATAAAGTGCAGAAATGAATACCCTAAAGATCCCAGGGCATTTTTCATGCAAAGCGTAATCCAATGCAGTCTCGAAATGATCTTACGAAATGAGTACAATAATTAAGCGTATGGGGGAAATATATTATTAAATAGAGCCTACTTTTTCTGTAAAAACACAGAAGAATTTTACATTTAAGAAAGACTAACCAAGCGAACGTAAATAATGTATTTTATTTGAACATTAACAATGGTTCGTGAAATAATTAATAAATATATGCATAATAAAATAGAATTGCTTAAAATATTCCTAAGTAATTAATGCATTAAGGATGAGTACTTGTTTATACATCTTTTATATATACGTCTTTTTCTAATAATTTAATGTGAATCAGTAAAAATAAAGATGGTTACAAATACAAGTTTTAAAGTTATAAATAAAATTAGGATAAAACTTTATAAGTATTCTTAATATTTTTAATTCAAATATTAAATATAAAATGATTAAATATATTTATTATAATACGAAGCAAAAACTAATATCACAATTAAATTTCATGAGTGTATAATAAGAAATGCTGTTAAGTTAGGATCACGTGAAGTTTTACAAGACCGTAATTAAATAAAACAGTTCACAAATTTATTACAAACTAAAAAAATCTATTTACTT
>BMAW01121073.1:20447-42511 GCA_019974015.1 Nephila pilipes | reverse complement strand
ATATTGAAAGTATTCCATTATTTAAGGGTCTCGTTTTTACAAAATTAACTATAGGCTGACAATATCTTGAAGAACATTACGTCTCCTGGCCCCTATTTTTTTTGAAGCGATAGTTTGCTCGATGTTTCTTATACGTTGTAGGATTAATATAGTCTTCTTGTTGCGCACCTTAAGTAGTTGTACCGTCAGAATAATCAACCCGCTGCATCTTTGCGGGCAAAGTTTTAAGCCGTTTATCCATATATAAAGGGTCCTTTTGTAATACACACCACGATCTACAAACAATTACAATTAAATTTACGACAACACGATCTGAAGAAAGAGTATGTTCGGAGAAGTTTTTTTCCGTCATTCTAGTTTCCCCTGGAACCGTTCGGTCTAGTTCTTTTGTCCTTATTGCATTCTCGCTGAATTGAGACCATCGAGGCTCATACGAGCACTCGTCTGTTAATGGTTCTATTCGGGGAAATTGTGTGGAAGTGTGGGCATTGGAACAGACCGTTAGCCCAGTTTGCCGATAGAGAGATTCGGCAGGTGGTCAGCGGGGGGGGGGGATTCTGGGAAAATTTGCATGCTTCAAATACGATAGTGGGCTGCCGAGTGGAGGAAAATATCTAATATCTCAGAACTTCTCCGGTGGTGTCTAGCCTTCTGTCACGTGTCGCGTTACAGATGGTCATATACCTGGGAAGGCAGAATGGAGAAAAAGACTCTGAATAATTCCGAATGACAGGGAACAAACTTCTGGCAGACTACTGACTTGGGTATTCTCGCTCTTCCAGTAGAATTGTTACGAAATAACAAATCGTTCTTTTGATTCCCATCCCTACCTAGTACTGCTCAAATGTTCAAAATTAAGATAATTTTCCTATTTGGTCGATAATCTCTACGACTATTGGACAAATTTTAACGATATTTGTTTTATACATAGGGTTCATATAATACAAAAAAAAAATAATCATTCAACAGTTATAATACACACGCATGATCGTGCGTAACACTCATCGGAGTCGCAAGATATGAAACAGCAGTTGCAGAATGGGGAAAAAATGGGTTAATAGGGGGTATGGTCCCCTGTTACAGATATACAGGCCTTGCATCGTGATTTTATGCTGGAAATAAGGGAGTTTATGAGTTCCTGGGGCAATTGGCCCACTCGTTCAGCAACTCTGTTTTCAGGTCTTGGATGGTTCTCGGAGGGGGGTTGAGAATTGCAATTGCCCTCCCTAAAGCGTCCTAGGCATGCTCTATAGGATTGCGTCTGGCCAATACATGCGGCGAATATCCTCACTTTCCAGAAATTCGTCGACCAGCTGAGCTGTATGTGACCGCACGTTGTCATCCATTAAAAGGAAATCAGGACCAATTGGACCCTTTAAAAGTCGGATATAGGGCTCCAAGACTTTTTCGCTATACATCTCAAGAGTCACAATGCCTCTTTCAGAGACATGGGGGTATGTGCAGCCATCCAAAACGATGCCAATCCTCCGCTGCCTCTAAGCCTCCGCTGCCTTAATGGTCAATTTCTTGCACATTGGAGGGCAGTTAGAGGGTCCTTAGTTCTTTTCATATGAAAGTACGGCGAAAATCACTGGTTAGGCTGAACCAGGACTCATCAGTGAAGAGAAAGGTCACCTATTGATTCATGCTCCAATCTGTATGATCTCAGCATTATTTTAAGCGGACTCTCCTGTTCGCAGAACTGAGTGGGACACAAACAACTGGTCTGCTTGCAAAGAACCCTATCTCATGAAGTCTTCTGGAAACAGTCTCCCTAGAAACTCGGGTTATTGTGGCTGAATACAACCCATGAAAGACCTAAGAAGCTTTAGCATCCCTCTTACGCCTCGCTGCCAATAGACAAATGGTGATCTTCTCTGGCCGTCAAGGCTCTTGGACGACCTTGCCCAGGCTTTTTCTCAACGGATCCGGTATCTCTAAACTGTTTCTATAAGTTGGACACTACACAGGGGGTTAAATCGAATTCTCTGCCAATCTGGATTTGAGACTGCCCTGCTATTAGCCTACCCCGATTCTCCACATCATTCCATCATCTAAACGTTGGTGGTTATTCTCTTTTACTGTTTGAATGTTAATTTAAGCGATTGCTTCAAAAAACACCGAGAACTTTGGAGAAATGCTCTAGCGAGCGAAATGCGGATTTTGACACGCGTGCTTATAAATTCTGTTTTTCGACTAGTTCTTCCCTCATACACGTATAAGTTTACGTATTCGACGTACAAGATTTGCATCTTTGTTTCTAGACAGTATTTTTACATTTCGTCTAATTCTTTTTATGAAATTCTACAAAGTGTGCAAATTCTCTTAATTTTGAACACCGGAATAGTATTTGAGGCTTACCTAGATCCCTACTAATTGCGCTTGGCAGTCTAGTACGAAACTAATGGGGACGACTTCTATTCTTAGAATTCCCATTCCGGATTGGGGAACGAACAGAATGGGTACCTATGTGCAAAAACCACCATAATATATCATTCAATATATTTCTTTGTAAGTGGGAAGAGAAATAAAAAAAAAAACTATATAAATAGCTGATTTCTTTACGAGAAATTAAATGTGGAGAAGCAAGAAGGGAAGAAAAGATTGGAGCAACGAGAAAACGAGTCAAGGATCTTTTGTTGAAGGGTTGTTTCAGCTTAAATAAAGGGGGACCAAAGCCGGAATTGTCATTGGTGGAATGTCCTTTTTGATCGACGATGACGTGAAGGGGAAGCGTAACGGAGTGGTGTTAGGGTTTATTTGTCGGAATAAATTTAATGGCTTGTCAGTTGGAAGGCGAGCTATTATAGCGATGTATAAGCTTAAGTAGTTATTGCAGGACTGATAAGGATAAACATGGATGCCAAATTAAGGAAATGATAATATTGTAGCATCTCTTCGATAAGTAAGCAATGTGCATTTTGCTTGGGAAATTTTAAAATCTTTATATTATGCGGAATTTCTAATGTCCCACGGTGCATTTGTTATTATTCGTAATATTCTGTTTTGAGGACATTTATTTTTTTAATATGGATGGCTGTTTTGTGACCCCTAATTGGGCTGCTTAGAGAATTGTTAATCTTATGACTTGTTCGTATATTATCTTTGTAAAACAGAGCTGCAGTTTAATATCAAATTAGTTCCATTGTATTTTTTAAATTTCACAGTAATGCTGTAAAGCAAAAAATCTTTATCAAAATAACTTTCTTCCACTAACCCACTGATGCGTTTAACGAAAATATATCAGTATGTTCTCGTAATTTTTACATAGATAACTCATTAGATGAAAAATTTTCGAACATGTTAATTACGCACGCACTAGACACAGAAACTCACAATACAGGCAAGTAGACTGTAAAACACTGAATTTTATTTACAAAACATGCACTATATAAAGAAACATGCACGCCACCTATCGATGACATCATCAAAGAAAGGCGAGGCGTTAATATTCTCCCCCCTGTTGCCATGGTTACATGCACCAAATTTCACAATACATATAAACGAACTATAAATTAAAATGCATTAATATCAATTTACACACAGAATAAAACTATACATTTTCTAAAATCTTTACTAGTATAAATTCACAGAAATTCATGAAATATACAATCTTAAGTTGGCACAGGTAGTAAACACACTAGAGAAATAGCTCGCTTATATTCTCCTTTTTCAATCCTCACTTTCACAACTCGATCATCACCTTTATAAAGCTCTAAAGTCCTAAAGAATCGCTTTAACGTCGTAATAAAGGCGTCAGATGCGAGATCTTTTACAATTTCAATATGAATTGATTTAGAGACAAAACATACAAATATACATTTTATGCAATACGCCTTTTCTCTGATTGCGATGTCTAATCATAAATGGGCCACAAAAATCTACACCAGAGCAATTAAAGGGATACTCTGGAACTACTCTGTCTCGGGGTAAATTACCCATTAATTGAGTTGTAGCTATTGGTTTGGCTGTGAAACAAACGACACACTCGTGCATTATTTTCCTACACAAGGACCTACCATGTAAGGGCCAGTACTTCTGTCTTACACAGTGTAGAACGGAGGATGCCCCAAGATGAAGATTTTTCTTATGGAAATACATAATAATTATATTCGTCAATTTATGATTACTGGGCAAGATTGCTGGATATTCGGCAACATAAGGCAAATCTGAATTTCCGAGACGTCCACCTACTCTCAATATACCATTCCTGTCTAGGAAAGGATTTAAATTTTTGATTTTACAATTTGGTAAGATAATCTTATGATCATGGAGGTTTCAAATCTCAGCTGAAAAAATCTCTCTTTGAGCCATTCGGATCAATTTAGTTTCAGCCAGATCTAATTCTGAGGCACTTAGAGAACCAGACAGTATCACAGATTGTTTCAAATTATTTAGAAATCTTAACACATAGCTAAAAATGCGAAGAATTTTTACATAATTATTACTCATACACAAGATATCAGACAAAAAGGACTGCTTACAATTTGCGAACACATTCACGCAATATACAGAAACTTCAGACTTCACTGCCTTGAATTCACTGGAGTACTCAAACTCGTTCAGCAGACTAGAGCTTGGCTGTACACTGAATAACTTACCCTGTTCAAGAAACGGTGGGCCTCTCCACCACAATTCTGATTCTGGAAGATCGTTAGGACGTAGTCCACTCGAAATGAGATCAGCAGGATTTAGATTCGATGGTACGTGAATCCAATTACACTTTTCCGTTAATATTTGAATCTTTGATACTCGATTAGCTATAAAGGTCTTGAGTTGATTCGCAGGTGTTTTTAACCAAGTTAAGGCAATCGTTGAATCCGTATGAAGCACAATATCATTAATCTCCAATTTTATACAGGAACGTATTTTCTGCACAAGCTGAGCGAGAAGAACACAGGCACAGAGCTCCAGTCGAGGTATTGAAATAACGCGAATAGGTGCAACACGCGACTTGCTTGCCAGAATAGTCACCTTTACACGATCGGTCTGATAGAAACGCTGCAAGTAAACGACAGCTCCCTAAGCCACTTCAGACGAATCTGCAAAACCCTGAAGGACGACTCTTAACCATGTATCGGTTAGAATAAATATATTTATTTTCACCGTTTCAATACATTTAAAGGTGGTCACAAACTCCTTCCATTCTTTGGCAATTTGATCTGGTAGCACATCATCCCAATCCAGTTTTTGCTGCCATAGTCTCTGTAAAAGGACCTTTGCTCTAGTTAACACTGGACCCAAGAAACCCAGAGGGTCATAAAGTCTCGCTATGACACTCAGTACTTCACGCTTAGTAAACGATGATTTACTCAAAATTGAGACTTTAAACACAAAACAATCTTGTGACGGCTTCCAACTAATGTCTAACGTTTCACAGATAAGTCGGACTCAGCTGAGAAGGAGTGCTCAACGACGAACGACGATGAACTATTCAACAACTCAGGAGAGTTAGAAGACCACTTGTGAAGTACCATTCCGCAAGATTGCTGGGCATCTTGTAGTTCTGACTGTAGCCGACGGGCAGTCTCTATATCAGGCGCTCCACTAACGATATCGTCCATATAGGTATCGTTCAGCAATGCTTCTGAGGCCAAAGGAAATCTCGTTTTCTCATCTTGAGCCAACTGCTGCAGGGTCCTTATAGCAAGAAAAGGAGCGTTGGACATTCCATAAGTTACAGTTTTCAAACGATAAGTTACGATCTCTTCCTCAGGTCCAACCTTCCACAGGATACGCTGAATGTGCAAAATGTCATCTTTTTTTAACACGTATACTGGTTGTCAAGTAGCTGGTAAGCAAAAAATTAAAAGGTCCTAGGGCTCTATATCGTCAAATGTGGGGAGGTAACCCTCGAAAAAAAAAAGGGGGGTTTTCCTGCTCTCATTCATGTTTAACTCGGATATTGTGTCTATCTAGTGGTAAGATTTTTCTCTCATGTACTACGTAGAATTATTCCTTGGCATCAGAATTGCGTTAAAAAACTCTTTTTTTTTACTACAGTTTCTTATATAACGCGCATCAAACTTTTTTAAACAAAAAATTACATAACGTTCGCAGTGTTTTGGAATTCTCGCAATTGACTTATAACACATGGATCAATACGTCCCGAGACTAACATTGAAAACAATATTTTTTTTTGCAAAATTTTTTTTTATTCATCACCATAACACCTTTTGTTAATCACCTTTTAGGGTGATACAATCGTTCCAACGCTTTTCCAAATCTTTTTTTTTTTTTTTTTCGCAAGAAATCTTTTTTGTTGCGAGTAAATAGCGATAAACAGCTTTCTGAATCATCGACTCGTTGCTGTTTTTGTTCCATCGAAAGCAATCGCGGCACCCACTTGGAAAAAACCTTTTTCACTTCACTTCAAAAAACCTTTTTCAGTAAATACACTTCCATATGATATCTGTGTCATCTCAGCAATCTCACGGAGCTTCACTTTACGATCTTTCATTATAATTTTTGTCACTTCACTCACATTTTCCGGTGTAACGGCTTCCACAGGTCTACCCGAGCGTTCCGCGTCATTTGTGTCGGTACGACCACGTTTAAACTCGGCAAACCACCGACAAATTGTTGCTTTTGATGGACAAGAGTCCGGGTAACATTTTTCAATCCATTGTTTCGCTTGCATGGTGTTTTTACCCATTAAAAAACAATGTTTTATCAGAACACGAAACTCGGTTTTTTCCATCTTTTAAACAAACTACAAAACGACTTTACTCCAACCTCGATAACTCAGCTGTTTCTGGTCCGATCGACTTAAAATTTTGACACGTTTCAAGCAAAGGTTAGTACTCTAGAAAGACCTGGTTTACTACGAGCGCCATCTCTGGGTTAGTCTCGGGAGTTATTGATTGATGTGTTATTTAACCATGCTGTTTGTTTCCGACTGCGCACTCCTTATGTTATAAGATTTTGATCAATTATTCAATTCAAGTGCTGAGATTAAATTTCAGTTTTGCTCATTATAATTCTCTAACCGTAGTTGAAATAATTTGTGTACTAACAAAATTCTAATTTTATGCCTTTTAGGGATAAAATTTGAAATAAAGTGTTTCGTTTGTGTTGTTAAAATATAATTTCAGTTCTATTTTATTAGCGAGCTTGATGACACGATAACTCGATTGCCTGCGTCAAATACTTTATTTTTTTGCGAAACATTCAGATGAGCTGATCGATGCCATTCGACGGTTCCATGCTCTGTAGTACATACTTTTAAGAATACCTGTCCCCAAAATTGAAATATTACATTTTAAACATAACAACTTTTTTTAATATGTCTAGTTTTGATACAAATTTTAATTCATGATATCCACATCAAGTTGTATTAAGTTTACAGCTGTTATGCAGTCGGAGTGCAGAAACTGAAGTAGTATTTCGTCTATAATGTTCGACATTTAGGAGTTAACATGAGAGGACGCTGATATCATCAAATGTTTGAAAGTATCCCTTTAAAAAGAAAGCTCTTCATACTCTTCATCTGCTCTTATAATGTTTGTCACCGATTTTACATCAGAATTGTGTAAAAAACGTTTTTAAGTTACACTTTCTTGTATAACACGCATCGATACTTTTTTTTTAAAAAAAAAAAAAAAAAAAATCACATACATTTCGGAGTTTACAATTGATTTTTATTTATCAAAATAATTCGTTTCCGATTGCTCCCTCTTGTATGTTATAAAATTTTGATCAATTCTTCAACTGTGGGGACTCTAAATTTCATTTTTTGTTGATTATAATTCTCAAATAGTTGAAATAATTAATATACTAACGAAACTGTATTTTATTTCTTTTTGGATTAAAATTATGAAACAAAGAGTTTTGTTTAACTGTTAAATAATCTCGTTCATATTTTTTTTTTTTTAAATTCGTAAAAAGTATTGTAATTGATTTCTCTCTTAAAAAATCTATTTATCAAACTCATTTTAATTCTTCGTGGACTTTAATCATGAAAAATCTTTAAATCGTGACTAAAAATAACATTTTTTCACGTATAGTATTTTTAATTTTTGAAAATAGTCTGCTATTATAAATGCTACAATAACAGTTTTTCTTTTTCAGGATTCTACCTTGTCGTTATCCAGCTTTAAATACACTTTGTTGGACAGTTTTATAAACGCGGTGTGAATTATGGCACAATTACGAAAAGCTGGTTTATTGATATCAATAAAAAGACATATAAAAGTCAGGCTTCACGCTCGGAGATTCGTTACGTTGTTATTCTACGGGCACCCTCCTAGCTGGGAAGTATTTCAAGCACATAGGCCGCGGAGCGGCCCTTAAGCTCGGGTCGGTATTATTATAGCAAGACTTGGCTTAAAAGTTGAAGATTAAAACATTCTGCTTGATGGGATCAGTAGCTGTGCTCTGATTGGTTGTCTCTGATGTCTGGTAAGATTAGCAGTTTGGACGTACAGGTTTCGGTTAGGGGTGGCGCTGATATCTTGGTTTCCTATTGGTTGCTGTGGTATGGAGGGGAGCTTTCCTATTGGCTGCCCTTGGCTGATGTGATTGAATTAGGGGTGTGTTTATGTTGTGTGGCGTATACGGCTTGTGAATGAAGTAATTAAGTTACGAGTGTATAAAATTTTTTTTTGTTTAAATTAAATTATAGAGGAATTAATATGTGAGAAATTAAGGAGGGTTGTAAGAATCAAGAAGTACTATTCTGGGTCGTTTAATGTTTTCTCTTGGGGTGTAATTTTCAAGATTAATCATGTTGATGTTATTGGTGAGGTTTAGAGTGGAGAAAAAAATTTTTGGCAGTTTTTTGTATATGTTTTCTAAAAGTGGGGATTTTAGTAGCTTTTAGGATTTCATTATTTCTGATGTACCATCTAGATTTAGTAATTAATCGGAGAGTTGAGCTTTGTGTTTTTTCGAGTAGATTAATATTACTTTTTGCGGCATACGCCCAAATTGGACATGCATAAGTGATAATTGGTCTGAGAACGGCTGTGTAGAGAAGCAATTTGTTTTTAGTAGTCATTTTAGAATCCCGGCAGATTAGGGGGAAATACTGCATTTTGCTTTCCGGAATTTTTCACGCGAGTAGTTAATGTGTGGTTTCCATGTAAGTTTTTTTTTTTATCTAGTATTACTCCGAGGTATTTTGTTTGTTGAGACCACGGTATTTGTGTATTGTAGAAGGTTGGGGGTGCGGTGTTAATAATTCTTTTTCTGGAAAATAAGATTGCTGCCGATTTCTCGACATTAATCTTAATTTTCCAGTCGTTATAATAGTTTTCAAGTATTTTTAGGTGTTTGTTAAGTGCGAATGTTACTGTTTTTGTGTTTTTGTATTTCGCCAGTATGGCTGTGTCATCGGCATACATGTTTAATATGGTTAAGGTATATTGTGGTATATCATTTAAGTATAAGTTGTATAAAATTGGGCCGATAAGAGATCCTTGAACTACTCCATATTTTGTGAAGTGAGTTTGTGAAAGTGAGTTATTGATTTTAACTTGAAAGTTTCTGTTTGTGAGATATGAAAAAATTAATTTTATAAGTGGTGTAGGGAAGTTGTAGTTTATAAGTTTGTAGGTGAGACCTTCTATCCAGACGCGGTCGAAGGCTTTTTGAATGTCTAGAAAGACTGCGCCTGTTGATTTACTACGTTCAAGTCCGGATGAGATATGCTCTGTTATTTTGATTAGAGGATGGGAGGTAGAGAGATTTTTTGTGAAACCGTATTGGTTAGGGTTACGAATATCGGAAGCGTCAATGTGGTTGTTGATTCTTTTCAGTATGACAGATTCTGTAAGTGTGCTTAAGGAAGAGAGCAATGCTATTGGTCGATAGCTATCAGGTAGGCGGGGATTTTTCCCCGGTTTAAGGATAGGAAAGATTATTGAGGTTTTCCAGTTTTTAGGAAAGTGTTGTAGTTTAAGTATTATATTAATTAAATATGTTAGGAGGAAAATTAGTTTAGGTGGAAAGTTTTTGAGCATTTTATTTGTGATATTGTCTTTGCCAGGGGCTTTATTTATTGCAATGTTTTTAATGTAGGTAGTAATTTCATTTGGCCAAACAGTTTCAATGTGTGTGTGAGGTGGGGGGTTGTTAAAAAAGTTTTGTAGGGTAGTGTGTACTTTTTGATCAATTTCAGTTATGTAATTTGTAGGGCGTTTGTTTTCTGTGAAGTTGTGTGCGAGTGAGTGTGCTAGGAGGTTAGATTTTTCAATGTCTGATTCAGCAGTATTATTGTTGTTTATTAGTGGGGGAATGTGACTTCTTTTGCTTTTGAGGGATTTAGTAATTTTCCATATGGATTTGTCATGTATGTTAAGTGTTTGCAAGGTCTGAGTGCAGCTATTTTGAGTGAATTTATGTATTTCTTTTTTGATTTGGTTTTGAATTCTGTTAACTTGTGTTTTAATGTTGGGGTCAAGTGTTCTTTGAAATAATGTTTTGGTTTTGTTTCGTAGTTTAATGAGTTGTTTAATGTTGGGTGGTGTGTATCTTTCGTTTTTTGTTGTGATTGGTGTGGAGGCTTTTTGCTGTGCATTATTAATGCATTTTGTGAGGTCATTAATTTTTTGTTCAAGTTGTGTGCTATTGTTGATGTTAGAGTAGTGAATTATGTTTATGTTATTGTTAATTTCTTGTTGAAAGAGTTTCCAATTTGTCGTGATGGCTCTTTTGTTGATGTGATGTGTAAGGGTATAATTAAATTCAAGAATTATTGGGTTATGGTCTGATGAAAGTTCTGGTATGGAGGTGATGGTGTGCTTGTAATTAAAAATTTTTATGAGTGCAAAATCTATGGTGGTGGCTGAGTTGTGACCGTATCTTGTGGGTGTGGGTGGGTATGCTAGTGTAATGTCGTGTTGATTAATATAATTATATAAGTTAACCCCTCTAGGTGTGTTAGTGTTTGCGTTCCATGTTTGGTGTTTCGCATTGAAATCACCTATAATGACACAATTGTTATTTAAGTTAAAGATGGTGTCAAGATCTTGTGTGAAATTGGAGTAGTGTGATGACGGGGGTATGTATGTGGAGACGAGGGTGACAGCTAAGTGGTTAGGTGGGGTGAGAATAACTATGGTTGCTTCTATGTGTTGGAGTGGTGGGGTAGTTAGGCGGTGATGTGCAAGGGAGTTTTTAATGTAAATCATGGTGCCTCCTGATGCAATTTCTTGCGTGTGCCTATCGTCTCTGTAGGCAGTGTAGTTTGGGAGGTGTACAGTGTTTCGTGGTCTCAGGTGTGTTTCTTGTATCATTATTAAGTCGGGCCCTCCTAGCCTGAATCTTGTAAAATATATGTTCCTTTGTCAAAAAAATGGAGCTATCCTTCTTCAAAGTTGAATCTAGATGAGGAAGAAAAAATTTGAGCAAAATATCTTGGTTTTAAGGCAGTAAAATGATTTGAATTACCAGTGTGACTAGTGACACCTAGTGGAGAAAAGAGTCTCTACTTGGAGATTCAACAGCAGTAGTAGTAATGATGTATTAACTAGTTCTTGAAGAACTTAGCCTTTGCGCATCCAGAGCTTACATGGCGCGGCGCAAACTATTTTATGTTGAGGGAAGGGAAAGCAAATATGCATTGATATTTGACATACTGAATCATAATACTCCTAATTGGTTAAAATGTTACACTTGCTGTAACAGAATTTATTACAAACACATTTTATCTTTTTACATTGAAAAAGAAGTTTTGTAGGAAGCTTTAATTCTTTTCTTTTCCTAATATTTAAAGGGTTCACAAGTTTTGTGACTGCTTTACAATCTTTTCAACGGTTTCAAACTCACGTCGACATGCAAAGCTGACGCACAAAGCAGAGAATACGGTAGATGTCGGAAATGAAAGAAAGGTTTTATATCAGAAAAATGATCGACTGAATCATTTTGAATTAGAGCAAAGTCTATGAGTACTAAGAGAAAAATAACTAATAATAATAACACTTTAGAAGAATTGATTATAAGGAAATAAAATTGCCTAGTGTGTGAAAAATTCTACGTGTAAAACTATCGAGACTTTCGAAAAAGTTGTATGTTTTTATTGTCAACGAAAATGATATTCTAATACAAAGGGTGAAAAGAAGTGAGAATGTTCCGGCAAAAATAAGATGAGCCGTAGTTGTACTTTATTGATTCAATGGATGAAAACACTGTTCATACAGTCTTCCAATCTTCGAAAAATTTCAAGAAAAGGGGATAAACAAGTCAGAATTACTTAAGAACCATGTTAACTAGAAAAATGAATAGTAATTTAAATAAAAAAATAATAATAATATTTATAAAAAAAAAAAAAAAAGGAAAAATCTCTTCTTGAATAACAAAATCAACATTTTCAACAAGCTAATGACATCCGTTGCATACACCCTTCTTCAGGGTAAGGAAGTTACGTCATACTATCCCTTCCTGCGTTGCCTGCATACACTGATAAGGTTATGTGTACCTGCGATTGGAATGTTATTGACAAGGGACCCAACGCATGATCTTGTGATGGGGATTGTTATTTAATTAGCGATAAGCCAGTTATTTTTATATACAAGGAAAATTAAAAGTTTTTTACACAAGTTATATCGTAGGGAATGAATATAATTTGAATAAATTAGTTTATTTTTTACACAAATGAAATTATATGGATATATTTTGAAAAAGTTATTTGGAAGTTTTTTTCGTGCAAAGTTGTTTAGATGAATATTATGATTTTCCTACACTATGAATACATAAGATAGTACATCCAGAATGCTATATACTTTTTTAAATTAATGGTATTTTTTTTTTATCAAAATTGATTGGAAACTTATTATTATTTTTTTATTTTCAGGCAAAATGTTGCTGGATTAGATATTACTATTTAATGTACTTTTTTTTGTTTGAATGAACCGAATTAAAAAAATATTTTGAATAAATTATTTGGAAGCAAATTTCTGTTATTCTATTTTACAAAAAGAGTTGACCAATATGAAATTATGTTTAAAACTTTAGTATGCATATTTTGTATGTAAACGAAATTATTATTTTTGCAAATGAAAAGATATTTATTTCAAAGCAATTTTTTGTAATGCATTCCATGAACTTTCTTGCGTAAACATTGTTATTGTGTACCTTAACATATTAAGAAACTCTAACTGGAAACAAAATTTTATATAGAACGAAAATTAATATAACAACCATATTATACTAATTCAGTTGCACTACATTGTTTTAAGACAAATACAATCTGGTTTAATTTGAAATTCGGAGCAGCGTTAGTATAAGGGCTTTGTTCGTAAATCGCCAAATTTTTTTAGCGACAATTTTCGTCGCCAAGGAAAATGCAAGTTTGCAAAAAAATTTCTTAACTCCGGATTGCCGCTAAAAAAGACATTTTTTCTCCCCCACCCCTCACATACCAATAAGAGAAAAAGCAGGAATTCTCTTTTGAACTAGCATTGAAG
Source organism: Nephila pilipes (assembly GCA_019974015.1). NCBI lineage: Eukaryota > Metazoa > Arthropoda > Arachnida > Araneae > Nephilidae > Nephila > Nephila pilipes. Next base: position 29,105 of record BMAW01121073.1, on the reverse strand, counting down.
ATGAATGATCAATTTTAAACTTTTTGCAAAGATAAGTGCACATATAAGTATATATAAGTACCGACTCATTTACAGTTGAAATTGTCATAAACTATGGTACTATTTTTTAAAGGAATTGATACAAAAAATTTCAAATTAAAAATGAAAGAAAAACTAGGCAGAAACTATTTTTTAAAGGAGTTGGTAGAAAAAAATTAATTTCTATTAAAAATCAAACATATACTATGTAGTGATAAGTGTGAATTGAAAGGATATAAATACTGATTAAAATTGTTTTTTTATAGTGGATCAAGCATAAAAGATTGAAAATAAAAATAAATCAAAGATACATTATGTATAAATATATTTGAAAATGCATTAAATCTGGTAAGAGAAATTTATAAACCTAAGTAGTATTAAGAAAAAAATACAACTTAGCAGCTCCTGATATATGAAAAATTGCCATACAAGAACTAAAAAAAAAACACTTCGAAAAATATTTTTTCCCCTCATTTCAAAAAAATTTCTTAGAAATGCTCTTTTTACAGTTTTCTCTGTGTTGGTTTTTTCGCCTCCCAATTAAAGTCTAATAATTTCTAGAAATTGATTAAATGAGTCAACTAACTCCCTTTGAATCACACGATTTTCTAAATAAATATACAACCTTATAAAACTGAAAGTCAGCTTGCCTATTATAATGAGGATGTGTAGTTTTAACATGTCTCCAAGTAACTTCTATTGTGTTTGTATAGCAGTTTGTCTCTGGATCAACAAAATGAAGACTGTGGTTTACCATTAGATGATTATAACCTTCTTGACCTAGAGATTCATAAGCCTTCCAGCAGTAAATTATAGTTTCTGGCTCAACCCATTCCTGAATTGTGTTAACCAAGGTCTGTCGTGAACTGCAACTAAAAGTATCTTTCCAGATCCTCGTTCCACACCTCCAAAAACCCTCCACTGGATGACCTTGGTGGTATTTCCTCTTGCCAAATTTCGATTCATCAACTTCCACAATTCTTCCTGTACCACCTATCTTTTCGGAATTATTCTCAATTAGTCCAGGATTACTTCATAGATGAACTGACACCAATCAGCTAAATTGCAGATGAAAAATGATATGTTTGTCCTATCGCGCTTGTAGTTGAACCTAAGATTATTTGAAAAGTTTAACTTGCTGCAGGTAAACCAAGATCCGTCCGTATTGTTTTGGTGGTGCCACAAACCTTGTTGGTAGATTTCTTGCAAATCCAGGAATAACCATCAGACAAATAATTCTTGGGTGAAAATTTCATCGGATAACTGCATTTGTGACAAATACATTCAAATAAAAAATCAGCTCAGTTTCCTTCAAGAATTCTAAAAATAGCCTTTGATTATTAACCAAGAATCTCTGAGATATATCTGTTACTTGAGTTTTCTTATGCATTGCTTTATACAATGTATATTTTTACAGTAAATTTTACCTAAAGTTTGGCATGACATATTTTAATCTTAATGGAATATTATCTGCACATGCATAAGCTAGTTGTATTAATATACAAGATAAATTAAAAGTTTTTACTCAAGTTAAAATTGATGTAACTAATATAATCTGAATAAATTGAAAAAAAAAATTAATACTAGGTTTCTTTTCTTACACCCAAAGTAACAGGATTGGGTACTACTTGGTTTAAATGCCTTAATTGAACAAATATATTCTGAATAAATTAGATTGTTTTGTTTAACATAGTATAGCTTAAATCATGGAATAATAACAATAATAAACAGTGAGATGATTGAAAATTATAGCTGATTTTGAAATAAAGTTTTGATTTATGAACAAATTTTACATGAATCGGGAAAATAATTTTTAGTCATTTTCTTACCCATTGAATTTGTCTATGTTCATTCAAACTAACAAGCTTCAAATAAACAGTTTTCTAAAATTTCTTTCTATATTTTTTGTGATATATAGAAAAATTGATTTAAACTTTGAACAATAGTGGTAAACATTAGGTCTATTTTTCGCGTAAAATGTGTGGTAATGGAATTATTTTTAAAACTGCCTTTAACTCAAAGTTTCGGAAATTGGTGTTAACTTTACCTTTTTTATGTGAACTTAATGACTCTAGACTTGGCAAATTTCAATAAAATTATGTATATGTTATGTATATTATGTAATTTTCTATATTTTTTCACTTCCTCTGACAATTTCTTAATATTATGCAGTTTGCATAGGTTCTCTATTACAATATGCTTTTTATTGATTTTAATTATTTTTATTCTGAAATAATGAATAAATAATTGGAGAAATGTTGACCTCTTTTACTTATTACCATGACGACACACACTTTCTTATATTTGGATTCTTAAGGCATGTTGATAAAAAATTTCTTTCAGGTAACTGAGAAGCCTTCGACAAGGAAAAAGGAGCTGATTTTAAGCTATATTTAAAGGATCCTAACTTTTCTAAATTAAAAGCAATTGAAGTCAGATATTTACAATGGAATATCTATATATTTATGTACCTGTGTATGTAAAGCAAAACATATTTACAAGCATAAGTAACTATGTATGAACAAATAATAAACAATAGCCCTGTTTACAATATTAAGTTACTAGCTGATACCCGCCTGCTTCATTGGACAAACGATAATATAATATTTTGGTGAGTGAGTGAATGTAAGGTTTATTGGCGCAAGAGCTATAATATTTTGGAACCTATACGTAAGATATCAAGAAAATTTTCAATTTTCAAAACTGCAATGATAATCTAAATTTAAGAAATTTATTATCCGTAATAATGGTCCTCGACATTCAATATATGAGAAAAATAAAAAAATTCAGTGAAAAGTAAAGCCCCCCATATATATAATATGGATAAAATTCATTCCAACGTATACATGTTACACCTAGTTTTGCCAAAGATGCAACCTTTTTCAAGAATATACATCATGTACTTAGCTTTCGAATGAAATACCCTCGCAATCGCATCGTGTCTATCATAAGATTTTTATCCTTGCCTCAAGACATCTTTGATTTCTGACCATTTAGGATTGCAAGTGACTGCAATCCTTAAGAAAAAGTCGTGCAAGTAGGGACGTCGAAAACATCTTACGTGTGTCATAGCCTCTTCAGTTGTTCATTTGTATGTGGTTTGCTCTTTTGTATGTAGCAAGGTCCTCCAGTAAACGATTGTCTTGCGTGTGTGCTACTCCGTAAAAAGTCGCCATTTTAGTACTTTTCAAAATCCTGCTATGTTTTGGAGCTAAACTACACATTCATCAACTGTGGGGTTCCACCCTGATTTATTTCTATCGCTAAGTATGTACGTTTCCTATTTTCGACATGTATGAAATTTCACATAAAGAGCCCCTTCACCAAATCTTGGTAATCCTCTATCAGCACTTCAATATGAAATTATTTGGTCTTTTTTCATTCCGCATACGCATATCTCACCAAATAAACTTAATTGGTGATAATACACAGTATACATATAAAAACATATATTCCGTTTGGCATCGGTCATATCATTTTTGGCGATAAAGTCGCCAAAATTACATAACCGACGGATAAGTGTAGATTAACGGATGAAAATTACATTTTGGATAAGACTTCCGTAAAATCGGTTCTTAGTGAGCGTCTACATCACAAAATGAGTACCTATGCTAAATTTCAAGTCAATCGGTTTGAGATCTCGTGATGAGTCAGTCAGTGGTATTTCGCTTATATATATATATAGATGTACTTGCTTTTAGGTACATTTTGCATAAATTCTACTGCATTTACAGCTTTAAAAATTTGTAGCGTACTAAAAACATATCATTCTATACACTGAACTTAATGAAAATTTCAAAAATTAAAGTTAGTTAAATTTTAAAATTTATGATTCAAATTTACTACAATTTTTACACAAATATTTTGCTATATCTAAAATTTGGGAGCATTTATTACAAAAAAAATTTAAGTTCACCCTGTAGAAAATAGATTAATTTCATAATGTGCAAATTTTGAGCTTTATAGATAAAGTAGAATTTGAGAAAAGTTTATCAGAATCCTAAAAAAACACATTTTGAGAAAAACTCAAATAAAGATATTTTTCACTATAATTTACAATATATTATTTTTTAATGCAATCCAACCCTGCATAATAATTAATTGGATATTTCTACATCATTTTATCAATTAATTGTATTGGAATTTTAAATTCTAGTTTATTTAGAAGCAATTTGAATAACTATATTTACTTCACATTCATGTCATCGATAATTCACATAACCTTCCATACAAAAGATTTACACATATTAATATTAATATTTTAATTTATATTTCTTCCACAAGAAACATTTATATTTTATAATGCATACAACGTAAATATATTTGAAGAAAAGTGTACCGGAATCTTATCGTACCTCCATAAAAACTTATTTCAAGGAAATACAAATAATTATATTATCTGCAATTTCTAAAATAATCCAGCACTATAATCTAACTGAATAGATTGCTTCAAATTATTTTGTTTTTAATTCTAGCTTCTTTAGAAGCTTTCTGAATTATTATTTCTGCTTCGCAAACTCTTTTATTGTCAATGTTTCGTAATGCTTTTCTCATATAATAGCCAGGCATTACTCCCATTTCTGCTAATATCTTCAACCTACTTTGAGCACCATCACTGAAGGATATTATCACATCCATTACACCTATTTTAATTGTTATGCTCATAAAGGTTGTTTTAGGTAAACATTCCCAAATGCAATGGTTCAAACTTTCATTAGGGTTTTGAGTTTTACCATGAATACACCTGTCTAACAATTTCTTATCACTTAAAGATTTAAATATAGGCTTTATGGAAAGAAGCTCAGATTCAGGAAGTGAATGTTTATGTAAATAAGTCTTTCTCAACAATAAAGCTTTATTATACCCTCACCATGTTTCTGAGCTAGAAAGCATAATCCATGCTTAGGGTTAGCATCTGTAGATAGTTTATGAAAATAAACTGACCATACAACTTTTACCATATCAGATAAGGGACGTCTTATGTTTTGACGAATTGTCAAGCCTCTCTGCAATATCTCTCATATTATCTCTGCAAAAGAATTTCATTATTTCTAAGCCTTCCGCGGCCAGTGATGCTTTTGCCATCAGAAAGCTTGCGAGATTTCATTGTATTTCTCAAAGCTCGCAATCTACCACCCATTCGTTTCTGCACGTGTCCAATGCAATCCAATTTTTTCACCTCTGCATCATCTTCGTAAACTTTTACTTTTGATATTGTGTTGAAGGCTTTGGAACCACCATCGCCAAGGTAATTCACATACCTAACATTACTCAATCTTTTTAAACGTTGAAATATTTTTAAAATACCATCCGATTCCATTCCAGCACTGAAACCTTCAAAATTTTTCTCACACATGCGATCTTTATTACTTCTATTATTACATTTGAAGCAGTATTAACTAAGGCATTCGAAATCTAAGACTTTTCCAGTCTCATGTAGCAGATATGACTCCATTCAAGGATGTGTGGCCATGCTTCTGCCAACTACCATCAAAAACTGCTGTGATATCCCTGTTGTTGTTATTCTTCTTCACAGTATCTTCTACAGCATTTCTCATTGATTCGTACTCACTTTTATCAGGCTATGCAAGAGTATATCATTTTAATGATCACATTTTGCAGGAGGTGGTGGTAAATTCATAACCGCACAAAATGTCTTCGCTGCACTGTTACCTTTTCCTATACAGCGCATACCATAGGCCAATCTAATATTAATGTCATTAAATCCATTTGTCATATCAGATGACATTGCGCTAGTAGTTTGCCCACAGTAAATGCATTGTAAAACTAAATTCATACCTAATCCTCAGCGAGTGCCAGAATCTTCACTAATGACAAGTAAAATTATTTATTATAGAGTTTCACCGAATTTGCATTTAGCTATATTCTTTAATAATTGAGAAATAATATTCATCTGAACAATAATATTCAATATACTGCGATCATGGAAATCAGCATCGTTTACAGTTATTGCAGCATTTTCAATTTTCTTTTTCGAAGTAGAAGCATTATTAATAGTGGAATCCAATATTTCTTCAGCTTCTTGTTTTGGTATGAAATAGCATCTACGTTTCCCAAAAGATTTTGTTCGAGGCATAGTTTAAGCGAACGACAAAAATCAAGAATTAAAAACATATACAAGTGAATGTATCAGTTGTGAAAATAAATTTTCAAAATGCAAACGAGTTTATCAAGCAAAACAGTGTATAGTAAAATGTAAACACAAGTTTTAATGTAGTGAAAGTCACAGTTAACAGAACATGATAACGTAAAACTTTAAAATTAATTTCAATAAGAGAAAAATGAACACTTTTTAAAATCATATCACTTATGTTTACAATTTTAAAATTCAATTTTTTAAAGGTTTTATCTATCCAATTCTAAAAAAATCATACATCTTTGGATTCAGAAAAGCTCTCTCTATTTTTTAAAATCAAAATTAAAAAATGCAAAATTTGAAGCGTCTCAGTTGCTTTCAACTGTTGCGCCCCCCCCCCCAACTCAAAAATTAAGATTGATACATATGACGCCATCTATATGTGAAACATAAACTACTTCCGAAAACGGTTGCAAAAATTCATGAAGCAAGCACAAATATTATTAGCAAGCATTGATAGAAAAAAAAAAAAGCACTGATATATTAAACATATTTATGCTCGTGCAGGAGACCATAGCTGGTTGAAGTTCTTTATTTGCGCATTTAGCAGAGTGATAACAACTTGGGTATTCGGCGGCAGAAGCTATTGTTTTATTTTCCTTACGGTAAAGCTTACCTTACGGTTCCGATACAGTAAGGTATGAGCGCCATCTATTGGCGTAAAAAAAGTCAAGATGACACTAGAATGAAAATGGAGCTACTTACTCTAGAAAGTTTTTCACGCATTTCTTTTGAAAAAATTATTCGGTTAAGCACGATTTAAATGTATATATTTCTATAAAATATTCTAAAAAAAATTTATATATCAAAATATTTGATATTGAACAATTTCACAATTTCTTCTTTTTCTTTTTGGAAAGACCTGCATTAAAATGGAGGATTTAGTGAGTGACAACAGGGTTTATTGGCGCACAAGCTGATGCATCCAACACCTGTATATATCTCTTCTTGCACCTCCTGTAATAAATAAGGGACTTTTAATGAAGCTGTAATGTCGCAAGTAGTTGGCTGATCAGGCCACGACGCCATCAGAAAGGTCATATAACCAGAGATAAACTTTCTCCTTTTTTTTTTTCTTCTTTTTTCATTATCTTAGCTTTGCAGGGCGAATACGAGAAGTACAATTTTATTTCATGACCGAAATTTTTATTGAAACTGAATTAGGAAAAGAAGAGAAGGAGCTGAATGATTATTTTTGTACAAAGTAATTATAGATGGGAAGGGTGACCAAGGGGGAAAGTTAGAGAAAAGAAGACAGAATAAAACGAGCTGGCAAAATTGGATGCATAATATCAAAGCTGGATTTGCCATCTATGCAGGAACATTTGGTCAGGAAAATCATTTACTGAGTGCAGTTGAATGTGGTGAAATTAGCAGTCTAGCAAGAGACAAGTGGGAGTGCTTTCTATTTTTAAATACCTTTTTATGAACGGAGAATGAACAGAGTAAATATACATTCGCAAATAACAGTAAAATAATCTTGAAATATTAATGTTACAAGCAAGCTATGGCTTGAAAGGAAGTTATGCAGTTATTCTTTAAAATCTAACAGTTAACACTAGCGCCTCTAACGGTGTTTAAAATCCTCATCATTAAACTCGCTTCTCTGTACGAGGAATATTCCGATAAAATAACAAGCATAAAATTTAAAATTAAATAACGTATTCGATAGGTAAACATGTTTGACAAAAGCGGTGAAATAGGAAAGAGTACAAACTTCTACAGTCTTAATGTGCAAGATTACATAAATAATCATATTCTTTTACAATGATTCTAGTTTGTTCCTGGCGTTTTTCAACAGTGTTATGCATGAAAACCTTCTTTGTCGAAAATAAGAAAAATTTGCTTACTTGAAATCTTCAATATCGGGGCAAGCATCTAATGAAGTTTCTAGATTTTCCTTAACTAAAGAAAAAAAAATATATTATGATCAGTGTTTAGAATTGATGCAAGAGCGTTATGGTTAAACACAAAATATTATTACATATCATGTGAATAATTATGTATAAACGTAAGTTAATTATGTTTATAGACATAATTCTCCTTTTAAAATGAGTTGATCAATGTATGAAAAACAATATACATCCTCTGACAGTAAAGTTAGGTGAATAGTCCTGTAACATTAACGTAGATGAAATATTAACAAAAGTTACCTTACTGTCCTTCGAAATAGTCACCTCTCATAACTAGGCACTGCTGATATCTGCTATATATGTCCTGGAAATGTTGCAAGAAGTCTTCTTTTGGGATGGATTTCAAAAGCCTCGTCACGTTTTGTTGGATGTCAGGAATATCGTCAAATCTCTTTCCTTTCAAAGCGAGTTTGAGTCATGGGAATAGGAAGAAGTCTGGAGGATTGGAATCTGACAAGTATATGCTTTGAGAAACTCTTAGATGAGTCGATTAACACTTTCGATGCCAAGCCGAAGTCTTTATTTCTATGCTCTGTAAAACATTTGAGAAAATGAAATGATTTTCATTTA
>BMAW01121073.1:0-15447 GCA_019974015.1 Nephila pilipes | reverse complement strand
CTATTGAAATGTCACAGTTTAACTAAATTCCTTCCAATAATGTATTTTGCTTCATGACATGAATTCAGTGTAACATTTTGTCGAACTTTAACAGCTGTTTTAAACCTTGATACAAGGATGATACTTGATGCTGTTAAAATGCGGAATTTTTTTTTGTCTGTTATCGTTACATTATTTTAAACTGCTTCATAAAAAAAAAATGTTTTTTTCAACCGTGTTCTTATAAATATCTAAAAAAAAAAAAAAAAGAGGAAATTTTCTCGTCAATACAAATCAAATTTGTAGTATAAAGGATGTTTCGCTGAGAGTTTGAAATCATAATATTTAATTAAACTGTAATTAAATTTCAGACTAAAAAAACATATTTTGCTGTTAACTTTCCCAAAAGGAATCTAATTTTGGAAATTTTTTTGAGTAAATATGGCATAATATATTCCTGTTAACATTGTTCCAAAAATAGGCTGAACGACGAAGACACAGTTCAATGGAAAAAGAGGACCTTTTGGAAATCCAAGGACACCAAGAGACACATCTTTTTTTCTGAATGTCATTGCACGAACCATCCGTTGTTGATAGACACAGCTAAGCTCACCCGTATCGTAAAGTGCATTAACCTTTATATCCATTCATTTTCAATACGCAGCTGTTTCAACTACACACAAAATGCTTTACTATCAACCTTGATGGTATGTTTGTTTAAACAACAAAATGGGTCAATCAAATGACTTATAAACGACCAGGTGCATTGATCACCAAAATGGTAATTTTATACTATTGAATGAGAACAATTTACTGAGCTTTCATTCGCAATCCATTCATTTCACTTAATAACGTTCATTTTAACTACAAAGTAAAATTTATTCACAAAGAAATATTCACTGGTTAACTTTGCCAATTACGATTAAATCAAAATATTTTTTTTACTAATGTCAATTAAATCCCGCATGGTCATTATTTCTTTTTCATAGAATTTCGAAACAAATTATGAAAGATTAAAAGGAAAGTAATTTTAGGCAATATATCCTTGATTTTTAAAAGAGGTGGCGCTAGTATCGAATTCGAGCAAATAAATGGCTACTTTATTCTTATAATTTTTTTAAAAATAAAAATCTTGAGCATAATTATTTGAAGAAAAAATCTTTGAAAATAATTTATTAAGATAAAAATAAGGAAATTTGAGAAATGTCAATAAAACTTTATTTGTATTAATTTTGTAGAGAATTAAGGCAAAATTAAACCCTTAACACACACACACACATATGCTTACAGATATATAGTGCACAGTTTTTTTTACCCCTCAAATAAATGCATATTATCTATATATATATATTTTGGTGCTCCCAGATAATTTTTTAAATATTTTAAATTTCACTCTTGAGATCTAGTCACAAATTGAGAATGTTAGTCAATTGCTCCCTTTCAGCGATCTGTGTTGTACAAGTGCGTGCTTGGGAAAATTTAATTAAAACAATAGAGACACAGGTACTAATCAATATACAAATTTAAGAAAATACTATTCGTTTACCTCTTAAATTATGTAACTCTGAAACGAGAATTGCACATATTAATTAAAATATAAGAAATTCATAAACATTCCTTTTACCACTTTTTTTAAAAAAAATTTATATAATGCTATAAATAAAAGCAGTCTTCCAATACCGCATGGGGATGATGAGTTCCGTGTTTCAGCTGATACACAATGATTACTAATTCAAAACTGACCCAAATGATATTAATAGGCTTTTAGTTTTTTTTTCTCTTGATATATTTGTTTTTCATAGTTCTTAAAACTCTATTTTTCGTAAATAGAGGCATACGTATGGCGTACCAGAAGCAGTTTTTTGGTTTGGAAAGTTAAAGAGTGAGGTACACTTTTCATACATTAAATAATATCTATTGTACATAACAATTTCTGTTCTCATTTCTAAGATTGGCCTATAAATATTCCATCCGGTGCCTCATAGTGAATGATAAACGTTTCTTAAACGAGCGGTAATACGCACTCATCTATTTGCTCGGAACAAAAAGAGATCCTTTCTGGGCTGGAAAATAGCTTAATGATGAAAAAATATATCAATGAATCTGATGACATCTACATTGTATACGAGGACCCCGGAAAGCCTACCTTTCTAAACCGAGTTTGAGCTTGAATGCTGAGTATTGGGTAGGATGTTTAAGAACCAAATACATCGCCTGTTTTTGAAACCAAAGGAAAAATTCTCTTCGCAGAGATATTGTAAACAAATGAATGATTTAAACAAAGCACACAAAATAAAGGACATATTTCGAGAGACCAACCCCCCGCTCCACACATAGTGCACTACGGGTATAAAATAAAGGAGTCGGCGATGTTCAATAGAAAGCAAAACATACTTCAGCATGATAAGGCAAGAACACATACTACTTTACCGACTCGTTAGAAAATCACAGAGATATACTCAGAAATTCTGTCGCATCCATCGTACTCTTTAGACTTCGCAACATTTGACCTGTTTTCCTCTGTGGAAAATGTTTGTGAAACAAAAATCATTCAAAACTGAAACCTCAATCAAGTACTACCTGAGTTCTTCGAGACAAAAAAAAAAAAAAGGGTATTTTTAAAAAAGACGGTATTTACAAAATACCATTATGCTGACAAGAGTTCGAAAGTAACGACGGAAATTAAACTAACTAATAAATATATTATTAAATGTTATAACTCTCTCGTAGACCATATATATATATATAAAGAGAGAGATCTGGAACGTGACACACACACACATCGCCCCGAACGTGGCCATAAAACGGGATTCACCCACCATCAGGAAGCGCTGCTATCTTGAATTGCTTTTTCTGTTTCAAAAGATTTTTCATTCTCGTTATTTGGAATTATTTTTCATTTTAATAAAATTTTGTCTCTCTTTGGCCGGTTAGTAAGGTGTTTTAACATCTGGAGTTGTTGTTGAAGAGAGTCGTTGCATACTCCCTTTCTTCTCCGTAACATCGGGGGATGTTCTCTACCCCGCGGTAAGGTAAAGAGTTGAGGGTGACCTTGGATGGCTGTTTTGATCTCTAGAACAGAAGGTCCAACGAATTTTTACCGCACGCTTTTTGCTGTGCCTCAATCAACTAGACTGAAAAAAATATTTTTTCTGGCCAGTTAGTAAGGCGTTTTAACTTCTGGCGTTGTTATTGAAGAGAATTGCCGCAAGTTCATGGGAATATCTCAATTATACATAGACACGACAACGACAGCCCAATACAGTGTTATTCAAAGTGATTCATACGATTTTCAAAATTCAATATTTTCATAAATAAACAGAATGATAAGTAATACATGAATGGTAAGGGAAAATAAAGAAGTGTTCCATATATCTTCCTTTAGCTATACGTATAATGTCAATTCGCTGTATAAATTCCTACCAAACACGTTGTAAAAGATCAGTGGTAATGGATTATGCAGCAGCAGAAATCCGTTTTTTAAGATGAAATAAATTTGTGGATAATGGTGGTGCGGACGCATTATCTTTTACAATCCTCAAAGGAAGAAATATCATGGGGGGTAATAGGTGATTAGATGTGGGAATTGCATATTAGGTGACTTCGGTGGTCAGCTGTGTAACATCAAATCATCTGGTCCACTGCTACCGATCTAATCCGTGAATGCTTCTTTAACAGATTTGGTGAAATAGCTTCTCAAAGAACACACGAGGGCCATCTGTTTTTCACACTATAAAATTCTATAGTTTTCCTTTGGATTCGTGTATCGTTCTATGTCATTTACCTTTGAAAGTATTTAATTCTGAAATCGGATGAATCACTTTGAATGTATAGTGAGAGTAAATCTTTTGAAATGTTGTTTTGAAGTTTCACTCAATCAATCTGATATACTATTTAGTTTTACTAACGAATTAATGACAAGCATAAGAGTATTTAGGGTTGGAGGACATTTTAAGATATCTATGGAAAGATTCAAAATAATGATAATGTTGCGCAACTGTTTTTAAAATTGAATTTTCGGTATTGTGTATTAAATCTGCTGACTACTTTCATATCTCCTGGAATTTCAAATTTATTATAAAAGTTTAGTAAATGAACAAGGCAAGCAATTAGTTTCCCCTTCATTTTCAAAATTAATTGTTATTAAAATAATTAATAATAAATAAATAGAAGATAAATTCTGTTTTAAAAGCAAAAGTTTTATGTTTGAGTTTATGTTATATTTGAAGTTATGTTAAAAGTTTTATGTTATATTTGAGGATCGTTCAATAAGTCCTTAGAAAGCCCAGGAGATAGAGCTCGTAGCATCGAAAATGGTTTGTTTCTGGTACGCATCATGAATCATCAGGCAGCTATTTAATTCTCAGTTAGTTTCATCGAATGGTTTAATTTTAAAACGTTTTTCTGAATTTCACTTGGTGTGTGTGTGTGTCATCAAATTTTCGATCGTTAATTTAACCAACTTCCCATCAAGCTAGAAATCTGAAACCTTGGGAATCGTTCTCACTAGCCTAACAATACGATATTTGGACATTTGCGACAAGTTTTAGCTAGTATTTTCTTCAATAATGCAGTTTATCCCAACCACTTGGCGTGATTTCAAAAATTGGCATCAAACTTGGCGATTTTTTTGTTTGGCTGAACGTTAAGTCCGTAAAACGGACCAGGGTAGCCACATTTGGCAAAATACTGCCAAATAATTCTTGTCGCCAAGAGTGATTGGGTTAAACTGCATTCCAACCATTTAATTTACAGAATTAATTAATTAATTTTAGTTACTTTTAACGTTTTTATGTATTTCACTTGGTTCGTGTTTCTGTGTGTGTGTGTCATCAAATTTTCTATCGTTAAATTAACCAACTTCCCATCAAGCTAGAGTTCTGAAATTTCGGGAACCGTTCTTACTTGCCTAACAATGCAATATTTAGATATTTGCGACCAGTTTTAACTAATATTTCAATAATCTTTCTTAATAAATTTTGCCACTATATAAAAACGTTGTTTTTAAAAACGTTGGTTTTTATCTCGAATTATTTATTGTCGATTGAAGCAAGAAACTTTATTTAGAAAAATGGAAAAAAGTATGCTTCGAGCGGCTCAACACTCCTATTTGAAAGGCGAACGAGATCAAAGCCGAGTTCATGGCATGTCTGCTCCTGTGTTTGTAACTGTTTCGCAATGATTGGAAACGTGGCCGTTTGCCCACAAAAGATGAAAGTCTTTCGGGACGTCCTGTGAAAGTGACTACTACCGGAATGATGGACAAAATCCCGATACGATTTTGATGATCGTCGAATTAAAATGAGTGTAATAGTTGAGGTCTCTGGCCTATCGCAAGTGTTTTTCCTTTTGCACGAAAAATTGGGTGTGAAAAAATTTCGACAAGATGGGCGTTTTCTCTCTCAGTGTCGTCGACTCCGAGACTATTTCGGCTCTTTTTCGTCGAGACCCGGATGATTTTCTGCGTCGATCCATAACTGTGGGCGAAACGTGGATTCACTCTCCAGAGATAAAGAAACAGTCCAAAGCGTTGCATTGGAAGGCGAACGGGTGAAACAAAAGACGATGAAATCGACCTGCAACGGGATGGCCACCGTGTTTTCGGGATGCACGTGAGATCATCCACCACATTTAATTAGAAAATGTAAGCACAATTTGGAGAGTATTATGCGTCGTTATTACACCAGTTGAGCGAAGAAATCAAGAAAAAACGTCCTCATTTGAAAAAGAAAAATATCCTCTTCCATCAAGACAGTGCAAGGCTGCACACCTCTCCATTTCGATGGCCAAAATCATGGAATTAAAGTTCGAATGGACTGAATTCACGTGATGACATGAACACGTTGAAAACTTATCACGTGATACTCGCCGATATAAACAAGTCTTGCATTCGTTTGTTTACACTGCGATTTAGAAACGCGTTATGCTTCATATGTTAAAGTAACTAGCATTTTACTAAATATACTACTTTTTAACTGAATGAGAAATTATCACACATCTTTTTTATGTCTTATTTTAAAAGAAATGTTGAAATTATTTCGGGTTACTACAGCTTAAAGGTATTGAATCATTCTTCTATCAACAAGCAGAAATGATTATTCAGATTTGTTTGGTTCACACTCAGACATTTCGGTATAATTATGGAAATGTCCTAATTTATCTGTGATATTTTAATATTTTTTTAAAAAAATGTTTTTTTTTACTGTTGTTTTTTAAAACTTCATTCAATAAAACCGTTTTTAATATGTAAGTATTTATTTTTAGCATTTAATTCAATTTGCTATATAGGGAAGGTCACACATAGTATGGAATTTCCTTTTATGATGCATTTGTTTTTTTAAATGAAATACTGAAGAAAGTTATTTAAAATAAAAAACTTGATGCTTGATATATAAACAAAATAGTAAAGTCATTATCTATAACACTATAACCTTTGTGACTAATTAAAATATCTGAAAAACTGGAGTATAATAAAAGGAATATAACTCAAATTTTTTAGTAGGTACTCAGAATAACTTTATTATACAATTCTGACCATGTGGGTTTGTATTTGCAGACATCAGGTGATTTAGACGTGGCGCCAGATGCCTGTGAATTTAGCCCATTATAACAACATCCACTGTATTCACTAGCAGCAGCAGTCGAGTACCAATCCCAAGGAGACTTTACTCTGTCTGACTTTTTTGTATTCACCAGATTTGGTCCCCAGCAGTTTTTTTTTTATTTTTATTTCCAATCTTAAAAAATGGTTCGGAGGACATCGGTTCACGTCGAACGAAGAGGTCAACGTCCAAAAACGCGCTTCTTTTGAGGACCTTCAAAAACCTTACTTTTTAGAGGGCTTAGAAAATCTGAGAAATGCTCTGAAATGTATACAGAGCTAAAATGAAACTGTAGTGAAAAAAAAAATCTACCCAATGTAATTTCTTTTTCTTTTTTTTTCTAAGAACTTATTGAACGACATATTGACATGTCCCTAAATCGTTACATTTAGAGATCACCGTAGATATGCGAATGCTTGCATTCTTAAAAAAAAATAGTAGCAAATAATTATACTAACGTCAGCGAATTTTCCTAATAATATTTAGTGTTTGCCCTTATTTGCTTTTTTTCAAAAACCACTTTTTTCTTTCTGAAAATAATCTAGGTTATTTATATATATATATATAACACCAGTGATCAAAAATATTCGGAAACTAGAACATTTCTTTTGATTACGTTATGTTTCATTACATCTTTATATTAAATTATTATGACGTGACAAAAAAAATTGCTTGTTTATTGTAAATAGAGAATGTTTTAAACTTATACAACATTGTCTATGGCCTTAGTTGCTCTATATCCCACATAACACCAATCAATCAACATTGTCTAGTTTCAAGTGAGCATATCGAATAGTTGTGATATTACCCCAAATACTACACGGAATTTAATTATTATTCGAAATAAAACACAGATGAAAGTGTAAGGAAGCCAACGACCATACCGGGCTGAAAGCACCGATTCTCGCTCACTACATGGGAGGGTAACCCCTTGGGAACACCGCATGCTGTCGGAATTCTTTCCCCCCCTCACAGTCATTCTTCCCCACAGCTGCAAGAGACTGATTTGAAAGCCGCAAGTAGCCTAAGCACCGGCAGAAATCAACGAAAGTATAAGGAACCCAGGCAAATTTTATCAAACTCCCTCAGTCTTTTCTGACTTGTTGAGAAGTATAGATATCCTGAGGTTATTCTTTCTCTCTCTCTAATTTCTCCACTTCAGTAGCCTTTAGATTCATGGGTGTATTTCCCTCCTCTCTTCTACAGTAACATTGTAATTCGCTTTTATATTAAATTCTCTCTTAAAGGCTAAACCATTCACGGTCATTATACAAGATTACTACAACTATTTTTAGTGAAATTTATTGCTCTAAAAATACACACACCAATAAGAATTAAGTAAATGTAAAAATAAAAATATTCTTTCCTTTCATCTTACGCTTCCTGTACAGATCCTCGGCACTAATGAATCTGATTGTTTTCCCTTCTCGTACCGAACCAGGAGTACAAGCAGGCCGGTACTCAAGAAAATTATGTGATTGTTGAAGTTTTCACCCTCAGCTAGCGATGTGGACCCTCGACTTTCTCCTGTTAGTACGATTATCTTTTTCTCAGGGGAAAATTCAACCATAGAAAATCCGGATTGCTAATTTCACTGTCATTTGCATGGAATCCTGCCGTTGCAAAATTCAGTCATTATTTAATGGTTAAACTTTTGAATATTATAAAAGCCACGTTGAAACAATGCTAAATCAATCTTTTTGAAAGACAGACATCATTCCGTATTGTAGTACAATGGAATTGTTAGATACAGAAAAATTGTTCCTCTCCACACGCACGCACATCCTCATCTGGTCGGACCCATAGAAATTAAGTTTGCACTTGAACTTAAGAACTCTATGCCGATATCGAATGTAAGCAGGCAACGAGCTGTCTCCTCGGTGCCCCCAGACACGTATACTGCCATCAGAATACTACATGGAAACCGGGACTCTTCTGAAAAGACGATTTTGTGCCCCTCCTGTATCCAACTTTGTCATTCGGCACACTGGAGCTGCCGTCTCTCTCTATGCTGTATTGTCAAGAGAAGCTAAAGTATTGGTCGATGTGGTGACAGTCCAAGGTGCTGCAAACGTCGTTGCACCATACGAGTAGATATTGGGCGTGCTCCAATATCTACTCCAATGTATCTATCTCCAATAAGTTGAGTCGAACCCTCATTTCCAAGTCTACTAAGCACTCCAGCCCGATTGATTCCCTACAGTAAATTATAATGTTAGTCATTATTTAGGGTCTGACGTGAAGAGAAAATTATTCGAAACTATCGTAGATTACGAATTGACTTTGAATAATCAAAGATCCGCTTAAAAGCAGATTTTATTTCATTCATTGCCTATATGTACGAGGGTGGTTCAAAAAGTACTGGTCTTTGAAGACAGATGACATCATTTAGGTAAATTGTTGTTACCATTGGGTGCTGATATCTGTTGAATGGTTGCGAAACAAATTTCCCTTTGATTCATAAGTTACTTTTGATTTGGCGGACATTTTCGTTCAAATAAACTTCTGATTGCTGCCGCGTCGAGTTGTCACTGTCGATATTAAATGGATCCACCAATGGACATACCAGAAATCAAGCAACAATCAAAACGTTGGGTTCCGAAACTGTTCCAAAGAGGACGAGGATGATTTCATTGGTCGGAAAAGTTATGACGGAGAATTGTTGAGGTGCGAATGACGTCATTATCACGAAAACGAGTACCTGAGATTAAGACAGTTATATAGAGAGTCATGATGCTTATTAAAAACAATCAATTTTCGATATTACGAGATTTATCTCTTGGATTTTCTAAGGACTTGCTGAAAGACTCTTCTATTAATTGGTGACTGGATTGACTGGAGACTCTTCAAATTCAATGGAAAGTGAAGGAAGCAATATCGGTACGGCGTTCCAACTTTTGTTAATGAATATTAATGTTTGGTAACTAAAATATCTTACATTAACAAATTTTTGCTTTGGTTAACGAAACAAATGTTTTCCAATAGTTTCGCTGGAGGAAGCCAGGAAAAATTTCATTAATAAATGCTTCCTTTACGAAGTATTTCTGTTTATGTTACCTGAATCAAACAGGTATGAAGTTTATTGGTGCATTTTAATAAAATAGCACTTTACAAAATCTTCTGCGAACAAATCTACTGAGACAAAAAGATCTTTAGCTTTGTTATTTGGCAACATAGTGTTAATAAAGATGGTGAAATTCAATTGATTGGATTCTTTTTTTTTTCAAACTAACTTCAATTCTTTACATTTTTCCAAAAATCAATTGAAATTTTGAAACATTTCACAGAAAACTAAATCAGTAAAGCTAATTATAGAGAGCAAAATCTTTTAATTTGTTTATTTTCTTTCGAGAAATCAAATAAAGCTGTTCCGAATAAGCATTCAGATCACCAACTGATCAGATATGCCTTCCAAGTGTAAAATTATATATGCATATATGTAGTTTCTACACAAAATAAAGGGGAAGCGCGCATTTTGTACCAATTACGATTTTCAATCCACTTTGAGGAGAATAGATAGTATCGTTCCCAGCGAGAAATCTTGATGGATCCTACCACAATTTTCGCAGCCGATAAAAGTTAAAACACGCTTGCAACGGCCGTGTTGCCAGATTCTTTGTATCGATTACATTCCTCGTATCTAAATAGCTTTCCTCCCGAAGGAAATGATAATGTTTAACGAAAGCAACGATAATATTTTTGTTTTCGGCAGCGGTCACACTTCGGCGACTGACAGAAGAGTTCTTAGCATATCTTTCATCTGAATAACTATTTACCGAGACAAAATAGCAGCAGTCGCATCGCTTCCGCCAGTTCCTCGCGAATGAAGAAATATACTATCTCGAAAGCGAATCATGGATTCCATTGATAATTTTTGTTTTAAAAATAGGCGATATGATATTTAAAAACAGAAGGTAACGTTATGAAAGTACTCAAAATATTAATATTGCATATTACCTTATAGCTGGTAAAGGACCAGAAATAATCTGTTCAGTTCAATAAAAATTCAATATAAGGTCACGGCGGGGCCATGGATTCCAAACACTCTGTCAAGTCAATCATTAACGCCCCAAGCTTTTATAAATTATATATTATTTTAAATTTAAAAAGAATACTTTTACACTACTTAGTTTATATTTGTAAGAGCTAGATCTTAATTTTTTTTTTCCACCTATACTTATTAAATTATTTTCAGTCTTGAAACTTAAGACAAAAAAAAGTGCATAGGCTCTTTTCAACAAAATTAAAACACAATAATAATTAGCTCGATTGGGGAATCCCTTTCCAGCTGAAAATGCTTTCCCAGGATTCTCAACTCTTCCGGTGTTTTTCACCGATCTGTGGGGGACAAATTTTTAGTGAACCGAACATCGGATTAACACTTGGCTAGGAATAAATATTGAGTGAATAAAAAATTTAAAATTAGAGTATATTAAAAGTTACGAGGAGCAATTCATTAAAGTTAAGAATTTACTTGAAATTTAAAAAAGTTTAAAGAGTTTTAAATATTTGAAAATTTCAGAAGTTAAGAGAATTAAATGACGGTATTTTACTATCCTATTGTTGAATTAGTTTTATTTACTTCTAAAAAATAATTTTTGGAAGGAATCGAAATCGGGTATATGCGATTTTGTGTGGAGGGGGAGAGTTTTTAATTTATGAATATGGTTTTAGCAATTTTACATAGTGAATAGGGAAAAAATCGGATTGTTGTAGTGGAGGTTGTGGGGAAGAAGGTGACTGGTGTTAGTTATTCAATCTGGTGCGTGATGAATTTGGGATAGGATTCTGGATAAGATTAAATGCGAGCTTTCTGATTGGCCAACAGGAGTGGTTCATATCGGCTAGGGAGGCACGGGGTTGGGGTGGGGGACTTGTGAAGATTACTAGATTTAGAAGAAATTTGAATTTGAAAATTAAAATTTAGTCGAGTAGGATTTCTCTTCGTCTATGAAATTGGATGGATAGTTTTAAATTGCTTTTTAATGAACCTTTTAAGGGAGTATTTAATAGATTTTATGATATCGCTGTTACGCATGTACCAGAGTGGGAGTCCCTTTGGGTTGAGTGCCTGGCTATTAGTCATGGTCGCGGACTCAGGGCAGATGGTTTTCTTCGAGTCGTAAGTTGGAGCCTTGATGCCACTAAAGACCCGCTTTGTAGTGGGGTTGAGGCATGTTAAATCTGTCGAGGTCCCAAGTCCTTCCGTTGGCGTGCTGGGGAAGTTTGGAGAGGGAGGAGCTATCTGAGGTGTCGTCCTCGTCACTTGACCGAGGTTCAAAATTACAAGGTCTGGTACCAATAGTCCCCGTGTAGCTTCTAGCGCGACGTTAATACAACCAACCAACCCTTTGGGTTCAACTGATGAGAGCTCTGCAAAAAAGCACCGAAGTTTAGTGGTTGTGCCCCATCTTCGAGGCCTACCAAACGCCATCTTTTAACTAGATAATGCAAGACCCCATGTTGCACGTTGCGTTCTGACCTTCCTCGATACGCAGAGTATTGGATTGTTGCCATGGCTTCCACATCTGTCACCCATTGAAAACACCTGATCATGAGTTGCTGAGAGACTGGCCCATCATCCCTCTCCAGCTAATACGATTGATGAAGTGTGGCACAGACTTGAAACAGCATGGAATGCCTTGTCCGTTTCTGTAGTCCAAGCCGAGTTCGATTCCATGATTAACCGGTTATGGGCCGTTTTAGCTTCAAGGGAGTGGCATCTGTTTCTACTACTTTCGTACGCCTGCAAACCTCCAAATTGTTTGAAAAACGAATCATTTTGTCTTCATGCCATACTGTTTACATACAATAAATATCTTATTTATATTTGCTTTAGTTCATGGTGTTGCAATTTTAATGATCGGCAGTGTATTTTCGACTGTTATTTTACATAAAATATGGAGATTTTATTGCATACTAGGACAAAGACGCTTAACCTTTTCTTATTCCATGAAATTTTTGTTAGTATGGAGAAGATCCTCACCGTATTTTTAAATGAATAGAGTTGTTAAGAATAGCACAATATTCAAAATGAGAAAAGTATATTTTCCCATCCTAACGTAATATCATATTACTATAACCAACTTTTATATGCTGACAATAATTACACATAAGAACTTTTTTCTATTTTGATAAGAATAAACTAGTTCATCCACCAAAAGAATAAAAATAAAAAAACAGAATTCGTAAGAATTATAAGCAAAATTATTCACTGTACGTGTCTGGCGTCAATCATTCTGTAAAACAAATATTCTTTGCAGGGAAAAAAAACTACTAATACAACCCGTTTGGCATGGTTTGACTATTTAATTAGAGTACCAGCCTCAAACTCATTTTGCTAAAATACTTTTTTTCAGGTACTGTTAAAAAAGAGCAGCATTAATTACAGAATTAACGAGCACACATTCTCTCATCTAACATACAATTTCAAACATTCTAAAATGAAACCTCGCTATGCCGATGATTTTTCTTACGAGAATTGTGGATATCTTGTAAGGATAAACGCGCACATTTCTAACGGAAGTCCGCTGTATTGAAATAGAATTGTTATAACACACGGGCTTCTCTTTCACAACCCATAAAATAGATATATATTTGTGCACAGGGTAACGCCTTGTTATATTTCCTTCTAAATATATAAGAGTTAAAAATCAACGCATTCAAACGAACAGAAAGTCACTCAGTGATGATAACCAAGCTGTTTCATATAGATTTATGTACAAATAGTTTCAAATGTAGCGAACACATTGGTTGTTTAACTGAACTCATAAACATTTATTATAATGAATTTAATTCAAATTATAATTTATTATAATGTCAATTTATACATCTGTCTGATATGAAAGATTAAAATAATCGTTAAGTTTTTATAAAAATTGAAATTGTCAGAAGATTGATTTTCTGAAAAAAATGGCTTAGTAATCTTCATATCTCTGAGTGTGAGATGGAAGCACCATTACTGCGCGCACTCCCTGAAGCTTCCTTCCAAATAAATATGAGGAACGAAAGTTCTTAAAAAATGAGATAAGGGATATTTTAAAAGAGTTCCGAACCTTTTTGCTTTCAATGTTGATATACTCATCGCATACCAGCCGATAAAAACAATGTTGTTTTTGTAAAAGAATAAAAAAGATCTATTTTTGCATTTCAGTCCAAGGTCAAAAGTCAGGATTAAGAGCGACGAATTCACGCACAAATAACGCGTAAATGGACTTTTGGAGATAACCTTTGAGTCTCGGGAGATCCACCCCGAGAACTGTATAAAATGCAGTAAACACAGTGGAGTACTCAGAAAATAATTTTGGGGAGGCATCACGACAGAAGCAATTTGTTAGTTTAGAGTTACTACTTGGTCAAAAGTAAATAATACGTTATATCAATCTTATTACTCCTATTTAAAACTGTTTAAGTATTGATATAATTTTATCAAGTGATAAGAATTTAAAAAGGGAAGGTCATTTAAGAAAAATAATTAAGATACCAAGAGAATAAAATTTGCGTTTTTGGGAGGGTTCATTTTAGAAATAGGCTTAGTTGAAATCCTTTTTTTTTTCTCCATGATAAAAGAAATTTAAGCAGAGGGAGGGGGCTACATATGTCCCTTTGCACCCTCCGAATACTCCACTGAGGAAACATAAAAAAGGAAAAAAAAAAAAAAAATCAAAGTATTACTTTAGGTCAGGGAGCCCAATATGTTTGCTTTCCTGAACGGGATTGGATGATAAAGAGCTGCTTGGAGCTGCACAAAATAAATTAAATACAGCTCACGAGCAAAAAAAAAATACGTAGTTAACATATTTGTGTAATTGAAACTCAGTAATTTCGGAATTTTATACTATAAAGCTTAGAAGTAAGATTGACATTGTTAACTACAACCATGACAACTAGGCTACCGCAGCCCTTCGACAACGAGAAGAGTGCATAGTGTTTGCCAAGTTTAAGCGATTCATCCTCTTCAAAATTAAAATTTAGTTTTTATTAACGTCGCACTAGAAGCAACACCAGGGATATTGGCGACGGACCTCGCAATTTTGAACCCCGGTCAAGTGACGAGGATGACACCTGAGCTGCCACCACCCTCTCCTAACATCCACATCAAGCCAACCGGAGGACTTTGACCCCCGACAGATTTAACGTGCATCAGCCCCGGCTACACGGCGGGTCTTTGGCTGCCAAGGATCGAACCCGCAACTGAATGAAAACCGCCGGCCACGAATCCGAAACCATGACTACTAGACTACCGCGGCCCTTCAAAATTAAAAAAAAAAAAAAAAAAAAAAAAAAGCTACAGAATTCATATTTTAACATTGAGATGTATGTATATTTGTATTTTCGTTTACACAAATGAAAACCACGTTCATGAATATTTATGTATGAACAATTGATAATATTGTGTTTGAGCAACAACATTAAATCTGCGTCATTTATGTGATTTGAACAATCGGCAGATATTTATATAAACGTTACGTTCTATACACTTCGCATGGAAAATTTCGATTGAATGATGTTTAAAAATTTAAAAACTTTTTATACGCATTACTGAAACTTCCTATGATTTTTAAGCAAATGTTTGTTAAAACTTAATATTTGTCAGTGCTTATTACAAAATAAAAATTAAGGTTTCACTGCAGAGGAACGTTTTGTAGTGGGAAAACTATGAAAACGCTATAGATGAGATAGATTCATGGGAAGTGTGTGTACCAGAATCTGAAAAGCCACATTTTGAGAAAAACACAAGTACAGCTATTTTTTTTTAGAGGATGCGACATGCTCGTTTGCCTTTTTAATGTTCGTACGCTCGAATTTATTACATTCCTAATATGTCTCACCTACCTTCACCTTGGCTGCCAAAGACCCACCGTGT
>BMAW01121064.1:0-24165 GCA_019974015.1 Nephila pilipes | reverse complement strand
GTGTGTGTGTGTGTGTGTGTGTGTGTTACAGACCCAACGTTTTTGAACATTTTAACACTGAATACTTTGAACGCTTCCAGAGTAATCTAGAAAAAATTAAACAACGCTTGAGCAAACTAAATAAAAGCTTGGCTCATCCCAAAGTAAACAAAAGCTTGTGGCATATTTTTGACAACAGGCAGACTATTTCCTAAGCATTTTTCTCCCTTCTTGAATAGTTTAGTAGAAGCGCCACAGATATTACCTAAATTATCATGTGAATGAGTAGCATAGTAGCAACTCAACATCTAATTTGTTTTTTTTTTCTGAGTTTTTTTATTTTTTTATACGGTTCTGAATTCCTACGTTATTTGATCTCTCTTATAAAAAGTTTCAACATTTATATTCTTTGAAAAACGATCATCTGGACAATGAATAAAAACGAAACATTTTCAAGGCAATAAATACTTGAAAAAACCTCAGTGTGAAGTTTAGCAGTCCTGCATTTGAAAATATTCCGACAAATAAAAGTGCCGCTGTTAAAAAGTGACCTAGTGTACACTTTTCATAGTTATTGAAAAATGAAATTTGTCGAGAATTTCAGGGTTATAGATTAATTGAATATTAATTTAATGTTCTCAGAATCAAAACAAAATATATGCATTGCCTTGTGAGTTAAGGGGAAGTAAAAAAAAACATGACAAATCAATTGAATGATGCTCATCAACATTTTAATAAGTTATAAGAAATGTGCAAATCAGTCGAAATTCAATTCCATTTGAAAATATTGCATTTTGAAATCGAATGATTCGTTTTGAATAACCCTGTATATTGAACCGGAGGAATTTGATTATAGTTCAGCTGTAATAGTTATTGAAACTTTTTATAATAACATTTTTATTAAAATTTGTATGAATTACTAAAACTAATAAATCTATTTTTTATGTATATAATTTAAATTTCAACTATACAATTTAACTCATTTTTTAAGCAAATTATGAAATACTCATAAATTAATTTTTTTTTGAAAAAAAATTACATCATTTGCTGTTGAATGCCCGTGAATGACGGAAATATATACACAACAATCAATTAATTATATGCTAATCTCTCACAATACGAAAATCAGTTTATTTAAAGTCACAACTTTTATTTAAACAGCGTCGACAAAGAATCGATTGTATGTGATTAGATTTAAACTGTCTTGTTAGTTTTTTTTTTTAAATTTAAAATGCTGTAACAACTGTTATTTATAGTGGTACTTTTATGTCATACGATTATACATTTCTTTTTGAATTTTTGCACGCCCAGTTATTGTTATTTTCATGCATTGCAAAAAGGGAAAGCTAATTTTAAGTAGGACTTTTATTATTTTCTTTTAAAATATTTTACTTTTTTTAAGAGAAAAATCTGATTTCTTTGTCAGTTTTTAGTAATTCTTAGATATTGATTTAAAAATAATATCAGCTCAAATGTTGTTTTTTTTTATTCTTTCGTGTAAAAGAAATTACGAAATCTGCAATCAATATTCATTTTCCAAGTACATGTGAAAAATGAAGTTATTCTGTATTTTAGTTATAACTGCATTATCAGATTTGTACTCAATAGAAACTTTTCTTATTGTCATCTTACAATAAGAAATAATAATCACCTCTCTTACAAATGTCTTCAAAATCTCTTTTCTTAAAGATAATCGAGATAAATATATTCTAAACAATAAAAATCAACTTAAATGAGAGTTAACATAAGGACATAAATAATTAAACAAATATATTTATTTCTTTAACTATAGTAAATTAAAGAAGTAGATAAATATTGTCGATACCAATTATTAATTACTAAACTTTTGTTTACTTTATAATATTTATGTTAAATACATTACATATTTTGCGATGTTATATAAACTAATAACGACTGTTAGTCGAATTATAAGTGTCATACAAATAAAGAATTCCTTAGCAAATATGTCATCTATAAATTATGGTTCAATAATTTAGTTGAAGCTATAAAAAGGTTAAATAATAATAATAATTCTTTGTAATTCCGAATTATAGTGGACGACAGTCGCACATAACAAGTATTTAAGGACTTTGAATCTGTAACTTCCTTTCTTTATTATTTAATTCTCTTCCACTTTTCTTTCTAATAATACAGTCAATAATTATTAGACATAATTATGATGATACATAGAATTAAAATAAAAAATACTTTATCAAAATCCACTGAAGAATATATACGGTTGCTATATCTTGAATCTCACTTTACTCGTTAATACTAATTTAGGATCAACTAATAAGAAAATACTAGTTTACCAATTAATTCATTATGATTCAACCACTTCTTATATAAAGCTGATTTCTAATAAGGGCATTAACTAAGATTAACTTCAATCCAAAAGATTAACTGCGATGCTTTAATATAACTTACAAATACTTATGAACATTACTTTATCTTCTGTCTCTCTTCATTTTCCTTTGTGTATTCCATTTCATTCATATACATCCCTTTTTCTTATCCAATTTACTTCACTTCTATTTTTATCTAATTTACCTATTCAAGCTTCGTTTTGGTTGTCTTTAGTCATAATTTCATACAATTCAAATTACTACAAAATCCCAGAGTTTAGTG
The DNA here is from genome assembly GCA_019974015.1 of Nephila pilipes. Lineage (NCBI taxonomy): Eukaryota > Metazoa > Arthropoda > Arachnida > Araneae > Nephilidae > Nephila > Nephila pilipes. The sequence continues at coordinate 21,558 of BMAW01121064.1, read as the reverse complement.
AAGATAAATACGCGAATAGCGTAACGTCACAAACATAATCAGAAAATGTTAGAATTTGGTGAATGTTACCATTGGTTAGTTCTTTAATTTATACTTCACTATGGCTTTCTAGCAAATATTTGTAATTGCTCTTATAAATTTCTTGAAATTTTAATAATTATTGACATATTATAAGATTTGAGCTGGATTTGGATATTTTAAGATATTTAAGAAAATTTCAAAATTTTACGAAATTTTGGTTATTTTCTAAGAATTTATTATGTTTTGGTCATTTTTTCAAATACTTATGAAAATTTAATGGCTTTTGCGGAAAATAATTTTTTCTAAAAGCATTAAAATGATAGATGTGCATCGTTACTTGTTCTGTACTTATCACTTAAAATATATCTTCAATGATTATTCATCAAACTAACCTCTCTAAAATTTGATTAATTTTTTTTAAAAAAAATCACTTTTAACACAAAATTCTTCAAACTGTTACATTTCCTAATATTTACAAAAACAGTATGCTTATCAAACGATGAGTCGTCGATATATGCTTACTGCAAACTTGATATAATTTGTGTTCCAAAATTATTTAATTTTTTTCCGTAAATGGATAATGTTAAAAATAATGATAGTAAAATAAATAATAAAGAAAAACGTTACTTTGAATTAACAGAGAATATACAGACTTGTTTTTCTGTACGAGTAATTATCTGTGCAAAAATTAAAGGGGATACGTGATATGTTTTCTCCTTATTCTCCATCAAGGGAAAAAATGTTTTAAATACTGTTGCATTGCTGAAGTTAACAGCAATTCGTAATGAAACTTGATAAATAACGTAAATGTTTGCATCAAAGCAATTCTCAGATTGATTTATATTGGTTCCGTAAATTAATTTACTTTTAAACTCGGTTTTTTCTCCGCTGATCTTTAATTGCTTCAGACGAGATAATGATGATGCAATTTGTTCTTAACCAATTTCGTTTGTCGTGAAATAGTCATTAAAATTGCATTGGTGCAAAATAGAAGTAATTATATAGGGTACAGGATCTAAAGATTTTAAATTGAGAAAGGAACGAAAAGTTTCAGCTAATGAGCAATTTTCCTATTTGTATTTGTGATAAGAATTGGCATGAAAAAAGTATTGGTCAAACTACTGCATTGTACAAAACGCTATTCACTGAACTGTTATAAAACAAAAGTCTGTGTATAAAACTAAAATTTAATTTTTATATCTTCTTAATAAGCAATGGACTTTAATTGCTTAGAAGCTAATGCACTATGTACTCAAAACGTAATTAATAATAATATTATAGTATTTGTCAACATTTGTAAAAACTGTAAGTTCTAGATTCTATTTCCCCAAAGTCTAATTGCACTTGTTCTGATTTCTATTGTTGCTTTTTGTTAGTAAATTTTAATTTAACTAATAGTTAATAATATCGTGTTTAAGAAACTAAATTATCAGCAGATTACTGAAGATTTATATTATAAATTTAATAATTTATTTTTGTTTTTGATGTGACATTCAAACTAAACAATTGTAATTTAAACCAATTAAAAGTTTTGATCAAATATTCCTGTATGAGTAACCAGTACCTAACTGACCAACAAAAAATGAATTAATTTATTTAGAACCACATGCACAGACTCACCGTAAAATCATGGATATTTATTGTATTCACACGCGTCATTAGCGAGTTTTAAATTTCAAAATATAGTTATGATAGAAAATATATATTTCAAGTGGATTACTCGTTACTTTAAAGTGTAATAAATTAAATTAAAAATAAAACTTCTGTAGATGCAGCTTTAGCTAGATTAGCTTCAGTATTTGCACCAGTAGGTTTTTGAAATATATACCATTTGATTTATGTACAAGCGATACTTTAATAGTTCTGAGGAAAATCCACAAAGAACTCCTGAAAAAATTCATCTTCTCAATAAATTTATTATAAGATTTTTAACACATAAATAAAAATTCTGAAGTCAATGTAGATCAAACTAGAGTTTCATTACATGGAAAAGGTAACTATGAAATAGTATCTACTATTTATTTACAGAAATCGTTATCAACCAGATATAAACTCTTTCAGAAATAATTTAGAAAATACGTTAGACTAAATCCATATTTTTAGTAGCTAATCAGCTTTTAACATTACTTTTATTTATTTTTTTGTGTTTATTATCATGAAAACATAAAGAAAAACTCAGTTATTTTAAATATAAGGCCTCGAAATTTGTTTTCCTTCATAGTAAAAGAATGCTAATGGTTTCACCGATAAAACACATATTCGCATTTTTTTTCTATGATAAAACAGAAAATAAAAACAACTTTTCATTTTTAGTTTTTAAGAAATTAGAAACCCTTTTTAAATTGTGTCGGGATTCAAAAAACTTGTAAATAGTGTGTTACTCGGAATGTTGGAACATCGCTGTCATCACTGTAGAACGACTACCATAACCTGAAATATTGTTTTACAGTCAAGGGGTATATGCCAGGCAATAATGCTGAATAGATTGGGGGTGACTTTGGAGACTGACTTTGCGATTAATTTGGTTTCCAAAATTGGCGATTAATTACTGCAGCAATCCAAAATTTCGATTTTTACATTAATTTAGGGTGAAAAATATGTAAAACAAAGTTTTGTGTTAGTTTCTAATTCATTTAAAAGTAATATATTTAGTAAAATGTAAGTTACTTTGTGACGGGTCTATCCGCGACTTTGTCACTAATAGTCCTTTTGGGGAATTTTCAGTCCTTAATGATTTTTATTAGAAAGCTTCCTCCGAAGAAGAGAACGTGATCATGCAAATTAAGATTGATATATATAGTATAAGCTTTCAAGAAGGAAAGAAAGAGCGATGAGAGATGGGATAGATTTCTAGCTGAGCTTTAAATAAATTGTTTTAGAAATGTTTTCGCCACATCCTTCTCATCAAACTTCCTTACAATCATTGTAAGGGTTCTAGGAAGTGAAAAGAAAACTGCGAATAGCCCAACGCCACAACTTAAGCTCATGAAACATAACGCATTTCATAAACGCAGAGCAAAACAAACGAATACAAGACTTGTTTACATTGGTGGGTATCACTTGGTCAAGTTATTATATTATCGTGAAGTAACATGAATTTAGTCCCTTGGATGTACTGATTAGAAATACATTTTAATTGGATTTTCGTGCTTTTTCGTTATTTTCAAGAATTCCAAATCTGTAGCTTTTCGTTCGAGAGTTAAGCTCGGACAACTTCTGCATAATATAAGCACAAACTTCTACAGCAATGAATTTTAAAAGAAATTAATAGAAAGTTTTGTAAAAAAATCACTTGGAATTGCACATCATCACCCGTAGTTACAGCCTGACTTCCCATGCATCTGGGTTTCTCAGTCTTTACACAACGTCACACGCTCACATACACCCCTCCCCCCCCAAAAAAAAATAAATAAATAGGTATTCTGTTTCCCTCATCTACAAGCTTCTTTTTTTATTTCCTTCCAAAGATGAAAGTTTTAAATACATTCAATGAAGTTTTAAGAAAAAAAAAAACGATTAAGTTCTTGGTTTGACTTCTTCGTGAGTATCTGATGCTACAACCATAAATTTACTTACAAATTGGATAAAGTCAATAGGAAAGGGTTCTATCTATTAGTGGATGATCCCAACACATATTTAAGAAAGTTGAAACTTAGTGTTTCGAAAACGAAATGAAAATTAGAGATTTTAGCGATATTATTCAAGTATCCGTTTAAAAAATGCTCATTCTTTGAAATAAGAATGCATAAACTGATGAATTCAGGTTAAACTATAAAAGGTATCAACTTCAAAAAAGTTAAATTGCCTATCTATATGAAATAAAATTTGTTTCAAAAAAGAAAAAATTCTTTAGGAAATTATATTACAAAAAATAGAAGAAATAAATCGTATAAACTGAGAGTTCTAATTCAACTGGCAAAAGAAAATATATTTAACGCGTAGAATCAAATCCAAATAAAAAATACTAAAGAGTTCTAAAACATTCGAAAAAATGAGCATTTGAATTCAGTTTCGTGAAAAACCAACAAAAAATAGTGACTTAAGCAGTTTCAGTTTTAAATTACTTTAAAAATTTCCGTTCTTCCAAGTAAAAATGCACAAACTCTAAAGTATCCATTTTAAATGACATAAAGTATAAACTTAAAAAAATATTTCATAAATTTGTACAAACAAAGAATAAAATTCCTCTTTCAACAGAGAAAATATTCTGAAGATAAATTAAGATCTGAAACAAGAAAAACCACGAAACTTGAAAAATGTAACTGATCTGGGCAAAATGAAATATGTACTATGTACAATGGAAAATAGAAGAGACACGAACCATGAAATTTGTTCTTTCAACTTATGTTAAACACATATTAAAGATAATTCAAGCTCAATTTCCTGAACATCTAAGAAAAGAAGCGATTTTAGCATTTTGAGTCCACAATACCCATTATGCGAAGTAAGAATGTACAAACTGAAGAATCCCTTTTAGATACCAAAACAAATCAACTTAAAAAACAAAATTATCTTATAAAATTGTTTCTGCATAAAATGGAATTCCTCTTTCATCGTAGAAAACGTTTTTCGTGGAAACTAAAAAAAGCCCACTAAAATCGGAAGACCTAAATCATTTGAGCTGAAAGAAATATATTTCATGTATAGAAGCAAATCCGAATAAACATGGACCATGAAATTTGTTTTAAGGCTAAGTCAATGTTTGAAAGGAGCTTAAACAACGAAAACAGCTCTTAGAGAGCCAAGGAAAAAATACTTTCTTTTATCGCGTTACATATATGTATGAAATCCTGGACCAGTAAAAATAATAGAAAGAAAAGGAGTTGGTTAACTTGTTGTACATGTGAATAAACTACATATATTAAGACGTTGCGCGTTTTGATGAAAAGTTAAGGTTTATGCAATCCAAACAAAGCAGAAACGAAAATCCTCACGCGAACGGCATACATATTACATGAATATTTCTTTATCATTACAAAAAGTTTAACGTTCAATCTTGATCTTAAAGTCACAAATCACTATATATATAAGTTCACACACTAATATATTTACTGCCATTTTTAGTGTGTTTTTATTTCTTTCAACAAAGTCACTTTCTTTTCACAAAATTGTTTTATGCAATATATAAGAAGTACGGTGAATTGGTTTTCCTTGTTTTGGATATAAAGATCTTAGAAGCAGTGGAAGGGATAGATAAAAGCACTCAAGAGATAAAATCAGACGAGAAAAGAGATAAATAGGGAAAAATAAGTTAAGCTAATACTGTGAGAACAATATAGAATTACACTTCTTATAATAACTGGTTCGGATGTAATCTGTAGCTGAAATTATTTTTCTATCAGAAATCAAGCAAACTGTCTTCTGGTTTTGTACGTAACACATTATTTAGTTGAGAAATTATACTAATTATTTTCAGAATTTATACTGTCGAAAAACAAGTGATAGCGATGAATTAGATATATTGAAATTTTAAACATGGACAAGAGATTGAATTAAATTCATTTTATAATGTCTCAAACGACTACTCTTATTGGAAGTATCAAGATTGAATTTAGGAAAGGTTTTCGATATTGCAAACAAAATCAATTGGAATCAGCATTTATTCCTCTTTGTCTCTAGTTAATCATAATTGTTCCATTCAATAATCATACCTTAGTCCTTTTACGCTACATGATATGAGAGTAATATAGTGTGTTTCATTAAATAAATAGATATTAAATTCTTAGTGTGTGGAATAAGTTGTATTCGACCTTAGATACACTGGGGTCAATCAAATAGATAATCAAACCTTTTAATTAGTTTACTAAAACTTAATCAAGTAGAATAATTAAATAACTCAATTTCTTCAAATGTTTTCGAAAAAGAAATTTAACAATAATTGAAATAAAAGAAAATTAGTTTTGATTTGAGTGAGGAAAAACATCTGTCCTTCTTTGTTCCCTTTTTTTCTCAAAAAAATTTAATAATAATAATTGAAATGAAATGAAATTAGAGGTTAGCTTTGCATTCATAAACAAGGTTACCGTTTTAGGGTGGGTTTTATGGCTGAGTGAGTATTGTAGAATAATTACAAAATAAACAAAATTCTGTCATTTTCCCTTTCATGGTATTAAACTGTGATAATCAGACTTATTAAACAGATATCTAAAACAAATAGAATATATAACGAAGAAAAACTTTCGACACAGCAATAAATTCGGGCTAAAATCTCCCTCGAAAGATTTTAATTTTTGAATAAGATACAAATGTTATTTATTAATCTAAATAATAAATAAATTTACAAAAACTCATTATATTTTGTTCCTAAAATCTTTAGAGTATTGCAAGGCATTACCAAATTTAGTAACTGTAAATACTTCACTTTAGATACATATAAAGCAACCAGCATCCGTTATGAATACGAGAGACATACTTTTGATAAAATGTTATTAAAGACCACTTCCAAGGTCAATATTTTCTTTTCTTTAAATATAATTTTATTCAGATACTAAGAATATCACATTTAACATACTATTGAAAATAAATTATGCTGATTCAAAAGTCAGAAAATATATCATATTTTGATTGTAGATTTGTAAAATATATGAGAGTCGTTCAAGATTTAAACAGACAAATATTTTACTGAAGGAAATGCTTACAGAAGGTAATTTAATCTATCGTATGAGTTAGTTGGAAATCTTTCAAAGAGTGTTACAGAATTTTTGAATTTTTCCCAAGCAATCATAGCCTGTGAAATTTTAGTTGCGATGGTGTGTCTGCTCGAAGAAAGTACAATTCAAAGTAGAATTCTGGGACTTAATTTTTACATTAGGAAAAAGTAAAATCATCAGAAATATTCTTTTAGATGAACAAAGAATTTAGCAATTATTGCATAAACAGCGCGAGTGATTATAAAAATTTTAAAGTAGTCGTAAAACCGTCATCGACGAGCCGAGAGCCCATAATCCAATTTTCTGTTATTATTTGGAGCAGCATCGTATCATCAACAGCCTATATAACTTAAATATGATTGAGGGTAAAGTCAAGTCCGCTTTGAAGAGGAAATATCCAATATTTTAGAGGGAAGTCGTACATATCTACAAAAGGCGTACTTTTTTACACATGACCCAGTTGATGCTGGAAACTATTTGTACAGTAAATTAGGAGCTTCTGCCTTATCTTCTTTACATCTTTGACCTTTCTCCTTCAATTTTGTACCTGTTTGGTCTGATACAGAAGCTTTACGAGAGGAAGAAGCTTGCAGAAGATTTTATTCACAATTGTAAGAAATCGTTCACACAACTAACTTAAAAAACATTGGTGTAATATTTTGTGGTTTGTCCAATCTAAATTCCAGGTATGTTTTAATTAATTAAATTTATTAAAAAAAACAACAGCACAGGAAGGAAAATATGTATAAAAATATTTGAAAATAGTTTCACTAAATTAATTAATATATTTTATGTATTTATCTCATCTAGTGTGACATATGTGAGGCGAAGGGTCGGCGATGAATACTGTCAGGAATGTGTAGTACCTATTGTTAAACATGGAGAAAGCAGTTTTATAATCTGAGAATGCATGGTGACTGATGTTTTGAACGATCATATCTGAGGAAACGATGAACTCTAATCGAACATAAATGCACTCGAAATGGCTTTGTAGTCCTTATTTTCTAAATTTTTTCGAAAACACAAACATGGGTGGGATTATATTTCAACAAAAAAAGCAACATGACATAAATCTACTATTACTATAGAGTAACTTAGAGACAATGATGTAAATATCCTGGAATAGTCCATATAGTCTCCAAATCTCAGGCTTATAGAACACTTTTGGATTATTTTTAAACATAAGAGTGAAGAGTGCTCAATATCTTCACAGAAAATGTTGAAAGAAAGTCCTACAACGGGAATGGAATAAAATAATAAAAAAAACCCGAATATTATAAGATAGTGAGCATCATGTCACGAAGAATTGCTGCCGAAATCAAATATGAAAGAGTAAATTTAAAAATTATTTTACAAATTCAGAAAGAAATTTTCACAGGAAGTTTAATTTATTTTTATATTCATTTATATGTCACCTAGATCAATTTTTTCTGAAAGTTATTAAAAATTCAAGTCAATTTTACAAGTTTGAAAAATAATAAAATGCAAAGAAGCATTGTTTTGTTTAACGGGTGAAAAGGTTTCTTTTTTCTTTCTTTCTTTCTTTTTTTTTTTTTTTTTTGCTTTTATAAACCAGAAAATGAGCAAGTTTCAATGAAGATCGATACCGTATCTTAAAAATGAAATGTAACTATATTAATTTGTATAATTCTGAACGTGACATTGTGTAATTACAACTATGTAGCAATTATGATAGAATAAAAGTGTTAGCATAGTTAAATTGAAGTATATACGAGCTTAAGAAATTCCATCAACGTTTCTGTAGCCTTTTGGCCTTCTAGCCTTAGTAGCCTGGGGTGCTAATTGCTAGCGAATGTCTAAATCGAATGGCTAGCCTAACGCTGGATACTCAGCTAACTTTCCAAGAAAATTTGATACTTATATACTAACCCTGAATGACTGAATTGACCCATAACCAGTTACTCAATTCGAAATCACCGGGAATTAAATCCATATCAGCACTGTTCGCAGTCAGGCAGGCTAACCACTACATCACCTCAGTCACATTGTTAGTATAAGAGTCACTCAAATGAAAGGGAGACTGCTGTTGCTTTGACTAAGGATTTAATGGTAGCAAAGTTTTAAGCATACATAATATAGAATGATACATGTAGGAAACATGATAGCTACTCATAGTTGCTATGCAGATTGAGACAGGCGTTCCAGGTCCGAGGGATCATGAATATCTTGGGTAAAGAACCTCCAGGAATGTCTGAAGGACTATTCTTCAACGGTCATTCAAACCACATTATCAGACATTTGCGGTACTTTTGAGATTATCAAAGACATAATAGTAGTAAAGTGAGAAGTCAGGAATATACAAAGGAATTTAAAGGGGGTTTGTATTGAAATCTCTGGAACAAATAAGGGATCCCAATAGTAACATTGGTGAGGGTTGACATGCAATGGAATAATTCCTTTAGATATATTGTCGAAGATTCTTGATAACTGTTTTTATTTTTCTATAGTAGAACACTAATTGCTTGCATTAATTTAAATTGAGAAGAATATGAACTCCTCCTATGTCTGTAAACAATTATATCACTGTTACGTGCAATAATTCAACGATTATGCCCCGTCAAATTGTTCACCCCAGAAAATGTTTCTTGGGTGATGACCAAGTGCGTTTCACCTGGTTGAGGCCTGTCGTCTCTACTTGTTTGTCCTTCAAAAAATTCACTGCATTGGCCTAACACTGAAATGCTTGAGAGACGCTTCGTCTCACGCACTTATTTTGTGGAAAACGAAAAATTTTACAGGGATTCGCATTTACGTCAGTTAAAAGCTCCACAATAGTATAGTCATTAAGTTTGATGATATCAGTGACCGACAGTGATAAGTTTGCTTCCATGTAATCACATAAGCAACTTACCGATAACACAGCCTGATTTGCTACCGGTCAGCATGCACATCGTTCTGTTTTTTTAAGTAACGGTGCATGTTCGATAATCCCATTTTCACTTAGGCGACTCTTATAAATTAATAGTTGTGTAGTAACTGTAAGCATATAATTAACATTCTAATTAATTATATAATATTAATATTACACTGATTAATTATTTTTGAATAAAAATTAACATTGTTATGTAATTATTAAGGTGACGCAGTACGTATAATTTGACGAAAATCTGTCAAAGAATACAAAAAAAAAGAAATTTTTACCCAAATTATTCTTTATACATTTTTCTAATAATCCACAAACTTTCAGAGCTGTACATTAATAATATTCAAAGATATAGTTTTTATGTTTTTTGGTATTCACCAATAAACATAAAAACTTACACTGTTAGCGTCAAGAACCTTTGGTTTTTTGATGCTAACAGTGTCAAGCTGTTTTGCAATAATGTGAAGATTGCATTCTATTCTAAATATTCCTTTCTATCTTCCAAAATATTCCGAACTCATTTTTTCATAAATTTTTATTACATAACTTAAAAATTATTTTTATTTTCGGTTTTATGAAACAGACTTTTCAAAGATTAATTGTTAATTTTAATTCTTTTTACATTTATATGTAATCATTTTCGTTTATTGTAATATAGAATTTTATGAGCTTATTATTGGTTGTTCGAATAGTTAAGAAACAATTCAAGTAAATAGAATATCGATGAGACTAAAAAAGAAAGGAGACGTAAAAATAATATTGCTTTTTGTGTAGCGCATCGAAAAAAAAAGCTGACCTGTCTGCGGAAAGAAAGTTTTTTAATGTTAAAAGAGGTAGATATAGTCATGGATTTCTTAAACTACAAACTAAATTGTATGTTTTAGACAGACAACATGAATAGGTAAACTTTATTTACTCTAAAATATTTGAATGCTGGATTTGTATGTTATTTCTAGCATTTTTATTTTTAAGTTTTCGATCTGAAAATTAAAATTTTAAGTATACAAAATAATAATATTAATTAACATTTTAATAAAACTTTTATCTAGTGCATTTTGCACATACACTTTTTTTATTTACTGCTTTTTTAGCATTTGTAAATTTCTTATAACAAATAAAAACTTTAAATTGATTTATTACTGATCCCATGAAAAACTGATTTTTCTTCTTTTAAAATTTTTAGACCTTTTTTTAGAATTGTGCCAAACATTTTGATATTTTTTTCTAGCTATCTCTATTATTATGTATAACAAAAGTTGGATATCATTTTGAACCAACGAAATAGGTTTAACTATTAAAATATATTTGAATTTAGAATTTAAAAATTTTTAAGAAATTCTTAATAAGCACTAATGAAAAAAAAATTATTTATGAATTTCAATCATGTTATTAGAAAACACATATTATCTTTTGTTGTATATAGTTTGACAAATTTTTAAATTAAATTTCATATGTGTAAGTCAATTATTGTAGAAAATTAGGATTTTAGAAAGGCCTTACATACATAAATTTTAATATTTTCTTGAATTTGAAGGTTTTTGTAATATTTTGAACGTAAATCCTATTTTTCGTATTATATCCACATTGGTTAAAATTAAAAAAATTCGTAAATAATAATTAATAAAAGATTTTTATTTTAATCTTATTTCGTCTCTTTAGTATAGCATTATTAAAGTGCTGTATAGTAATTAGTATATTTGTGAGTTATATACTAATTATTATCTAATTAATATATTGTCTGTTAATATATTGTCTGTCAGACAAATATGTATTTTACTTAATTAATTTTATGTATAAAAATATGCATATACATTTTCAAACATGTAATAATATTTATTTGAGCATTCAGAGAAATTTCATTTAAAATACTCTGTATTATTATTAATTCTTTATTTGATACTCTCTCAGATAAAAATAAATTAATCCAAAATCTTTCACAATGTAATAAATTTCTTTAACATAAACACCTTAGACACCCTTTCAGAAATTAGTAACTTAAAATCTTATTAAACCATATAAAAATTTGTTTTAGTCTAAAATGTGTTCGTTAAATTAAGTGTTTAAATATTTCTGTTCATTTTTGAGAATATATTCTAAAACTCTATTTCTTAAAAAAATCTCATTAATTGTTATCTATAAATTCGGAAATTGTATGGTGTTTGGAAGTCTAAATATATTTTAAGTCATTTTAGTTTTTTAAATTTTGGGATGATTATTAGATAAATTTCCTTCCACACACAAATACAAGAATTTTCTTAAAGCAATTTATTTACATTTATGTGAAGATTTTCTAATGTTTTGTTTGTTTTCATGTGCAAAATGATTGATTGTAAAATAGTATCTAAGATATATCATGAAAAGCAACATTCATAAGAGAAAGAACTGTAAGATACATTTCCTTAAATAGTGTTAAGTACTAAGTTTATTTTTTGAATATTTTTATATATTTTAGCAGTAGTTTTGTGTAGCGAGAAATATTTACTTGGTATATAAATCATTAAGTGAGGAAAAATGTTTAGTTCATTTAATTCTTAACGAAGAAAATTTCTGAATTTTTACTTGTTTTCAAAACTTTAATAAGCCATTGATTTATTGATAATTTATCAAAGATTTAATGAAATGCAAAACGAGGATTATTGGCAACGGAACTCGGAATTATTTTCAAGTGACGAGGGTTACCTTAGCTGGTACCTCCCACTCCAACCTTCCACACCACAACACGGGAAGACTTGGAACTTTGATAGAGTTAATGTGCACCAGTCCCACTACACGGTAGAATGTTGAGTTTCATGGGTTCGAATCCACAACTCGATGGAAACAACGCTGGTCGAGAGTTCGTGCCCATGATTACTATGTTTCTGTGGCCCCATTATTTAAATACAAACCTTTTGCTTTTTAAATACAATTTACTGTATCCATTTACCTTTTAACAATCTATTGAAAAAAATAGTGTTAAAATATACTTTTAAAATAAAATGATAGATAAAATAATTCATCTTCTAGAAATATTTTTGACTTATTGAAATTCACTGTGGAATTTTGAAGAATCCTTTACTTGGTATTTAAATTTCACAACAATATTTTCTTTCGTCCAATTACAGTAATTTATGTTTTCATAAAAGTAATATAATAAAAAAAAACTACGGCATTTCTAAAGCACTACGAAAAATTCGCAAAAAAAATTAAAAATAGAAATATATCGTATCCTATTAACTTAACACTGCATAAAATGCTGGAGAAAAATAACGTTTCAAACATTCAAAGACAAAAAATAATTCCAAATATATTTTTCTTTACGATATAGATGCAGAAAAATTATTTTATGGTTATGGCACGTATTCAGAATTCCAAATATGGATAAGAACGCTTTTATAAAATTTGAATGTTTATCGTATCAAAATATCCCCCCAGAGGTATTTTCGATGAACTAAAAACTGTACATATAATTATTTTTTCTACATAATATGAAGGATATATTTATCAATTTCTATTGGTATAGATAAACATATTTAAATAAAATAATTTTCTAGAAATAGTTCAAACAATAATCTAACATAAAGTATTTTTAGTAGATTTTTTTTGTTTTGAGAGCATAAAAAATTATAATTATTTAGCTTTGTGCAAGTTTCAAAAATGAAGATATAATTCATAATTATAACCTTTTATTATCGAAGTTAATACTTCTAATAGAATTAGTTTAAATCCACTGCATCTTTCAAAATGTGAATTCAAAATTAAAATTCATATGAATAAATTCAGACGCCAGATAAAAATGACTTTACTTTTCTGATAAGAAAGAAATAGCTATAATAAATAGTTTAAAATTATCTATCTTTCATGTATGCATTATATTAATCGTAATAATATAATCAAATCCCTTCGCAAAATAAAAAGACGAAAGCATGAAGCATGGAGACGTTTCATGAAGCAAGAAACATGAAAGCAATTCTTCGATTCCAAGTTTACAAATTGAACTAATTAACCATAAAACTGAAAGAAATAGAGTTAAAGTTAATTTCCAGATACATATTTTCAAAATTGCATAACAAATAATATATACAATTAAATTATCTGATCGGCAGACGATATTTTTATATATATATTAGCAATCTCATGAGAATTATGAAAAGCAGACGAGTATTACAAATATCTTAGATCAAATATCTTATTTTAAAAATTAAATAATGCATAATATATGCAATAATATTATCTTATATGCAGACGATATTATAACAAATACATCGGCAGCCTAATTATAATTTTGTTAAGCCGATACGTTTTACAAGTATCTCAAATCAAAATATTAATATACTTTATAAAATTAGCTTAAGTATGTTGTTTCGAGCTTTTAATTCCCCTAGGTTTATGCGATTATGTATCAAATGATAATTAATTTCATTTAATATGATATGCTTACTGTACATTTAAAAGTTATAAGACCATTATATATTATTCCTTTAATTTTAAGACATAGATATTTTAAATTTCATTAAGTTTCAATGATACAAAGTTTCTTAAGCCCCTTCCAAGCAACAATGGTAGATTTTTTTATTTCCTCAGAAAAGGTCAAAAATTACCAATACTAGTCCAAATAAAGAAATTCCTAATGATTCGAATAAAAAGTTTTATTCGGTTAATGCTATGGTGTATAATTTTTAATTACTTTTTGATAATTTGTAAAGTAGAAATTTATTCGTATGTGAGATTATTATACGTTTTAATCATTCGAATACTTTATATGAATTTGTTGAATGTGAACGGGGTTATTCTATATTGCAGTAAGTGATAATTTAAATGTTACAATGTTTAATAAAAAGATTTAAAAAATGATAAAATAGGCAGGTTTTTATTTCTTCAGAAAAGAACAAAAATTACTAATATTAGTCCCCAAAAAAACTTTTTAAACAATTTGTTGAAACATTTTATTTGGCTAGATATGATAATTAACTTCAAATTTCGTTTTATATTCTGTAAATCAAAAATTTATGTAAGATCATTATTTCTGTTTTATAATCATTTGAATATTTTATATGATTTTGTTGAATGGGTACACAGTTGTTCTATATTTCAGTACGTTTCTAAGTAAATGCGTCTGTAATGTGTCTGAAAGAAAATATGACAGGATTTTGATTTGTTTAAGAAAGGACAAAACTTACTAATATTTGTCCAAAAAAAGAAGCTTCAAATGATTTAACAGAAAAAAATTAATTCAGTTATTTACGATAATTAATTTCAAATTACCTTTTAAATGCTGTAAAGTCGAAAACTGGATATGACTGTTGTACTTTTTAGCCATTTGTACATCCTACATAATTTTTAAGCTACTACATGATTCTACAGTTTGATAAAATTTATAATGTAAATTTTGGATTGTTTTCTGAAAAAGCCTCCATGCAACGATATCAATTTTTTGAATTTGACTTCAAAATAGCTAATTACAAATATCAATTAATAAAAACAAAATATTAATATTAATGCAAAAGAAGATATTTCAAAACAATTTCTAACAATATTTTAATTTAATTAGTAAATATTTAACTGTAGGCTTCACTTTTCAAATTCCGTGAAGTTTAAATTTAGTCATCAAAAAATCATCTCCATCTTATCACGATGAAGTATGAACGTTAAGTCACGCTTTTTATTCAACTGATAAACTTTAAAAAAATAAATTGTAAATTTATAATAAATTACGAAAGCTAATTTAATACGTTATTAAAAATTAATTTAAGCAAAGATTATTTCTAAATAATCAACACCCACGAATATGTGTGTAAATAATCTCTTATTTAGATTTAATTTTAATTAATTACTCAAGGATTTCCCGTCATGTAGCTAAAAAAGTTATATTTAATCTGATTATGAATAATTTATTTGGCGAAGTTTCTTTACGTACTCATTAAACTTACTTAGTGGAACACACTAGCTGAATAAAATTTAATTAAACTTCCATTTGCATAAAATTTCGATTAAATTCTTATCAAAAGTAATAACAATGTCCTATCTCTAAGCTCCTTGTACTCTATTTTGTAATTTTTGTTTTATCGGAGGAATATATATATACATATCCTTTAATGCTAAAAAAATTAACTTAAATTTACCAAACAAAAATAAAAGAATTATTCATATATTAAATTTTGTAGTGCAAAAAGTATATTCGAGAAAAGGCTTAAATACTTAAACTACTTAAAAACAAATTTACTAGCAAGCTTAGTTCGGTACTATCTATTGTGCATCGACGTTTTGTATACTTAAACTTACGACAGCATTGAAGTAAGTCATATTTTATGCAAATTACAATGAGTGGGACTAAGACATAATTTTTTTTGCTTATTACTTTATTTTTAAAATTATTTTTAAATCTGAAAGCCGCATGTGTCTTTTTCTTCTTTTATTTATTTTTTTTAAAAAGAAAATTTGTTCCTAGGTGTCGCCTGTATGCTGAGAACCGAAGTTCGTGACCCACATCTAGATAAGTATCATACAATGAGGCGTCGTTGCACCTTTCAACTTTCACCTCTTCCCATGAATGAAAAATTACTTTTTCGGTCTTTACACTCGTTCTAACGCGAAGTATAAGCTATCATAAAGGCTTGGTGCCGACTACGACCACCGGAAATTTTTATCCGACGGATTTACCAGATCAGTTGCAATCTGTTGCAATTACGGGGAAGGGAATGGGACAACTGTGATTGTATAAGATATTCGTGCCTTAACAATCATAATCTAAAGATGTTTCGATGTTACAAAATACAAGCTAAATTACAATCGAAGTCATTAGATATACACAATAGAATAAACTTTACCATTTTCATGTACATTTGTTTTGAATAAATTACATATAAGAATACAAAATTTTGAAGCATATATTAATGCATTATCTTGCTGTTTTGAAAATAGATGTAAACAGAGTGCACGTTCTGGGTAATCTCAAATGCTTAAACTAGCACGCTATAATTAATACTTTGTTCGGTATCCATTAGCTTATGCAATTGCTTTGAATCTCTTTTGCATGAATTCAACCAAAATTAAACCTCTAGGACTAGACACATAGTCCTATTTTTGTTCAATAATTCTTATCATGTTTATTGGATTTCGGAAAAGTACGAGTATTCTGATCAAAAATGTTACATAATTGCTCAGCAGAAATGAGTAAGGAGGAAAATTCAGAAAATAAGTAGAATTGTATAAGAATCATTGCCACGTATTTAAAGCTGTCTGCATAAGATCATGTATGCAAACATAATGATCATGAATACTCATTTTTGTCGCATTAGACTGTAAATTATTTTTCAAAATGTCTGTATAAAGCTGGTGATTCATTGTTCTATTGATTAGGACTTAATTCTTAACAAATATTTAATATTTTGTTTTTCGAAAATTTTCATTTTTAAATAATTGTTCTTTGGTCCAAAGCAAAATTATTCCGTGCTTTGAACGACATGTGAATTGTTGTGCGAGGTTCACTTTAATTTTTATTGTTACATTTATAATCAATTTGTTCCATTCAATCATTTTATTCCATTGATTGTCCTTATCCACATTAGGCTTATTCTGAAGTTCTTTTATAATTATAAATATTCATTCAGTCAATGGCATCAAACAAGCTGAACATTTTCTAAATGAAATTAAAATGTATTTACAGAAAATATTTAAAAATCAAGAACTTCTGTTTGTTTCAAACTGAATCCATCATTTTTTCATAATCTAATGCATTCGACCAATACGATCGAAATCTAATCTGTATCTGATTAAAATTAACTCTATTGAGTCACATGGATTTAAAGCGCGCCATCTAGTTGAAAACATCTAAATTATTTTTTCACGACAACTTCCAGTGAACGCATCCTTATTTTTCGAAGTTCGGTCTATGCAAGAAGGTCAAGAAATGAAAAAATTGCATTTTCTAGTTTCATGTTTAATTATTTTCTTGGATACAATTGAGAAGAGAAATAATAAAAATAAGAAGGGAATAAAAATGAGAAGTAGTGAATAAAAATAAGAAGAATTTAGGCCTTGAGCTAGACATAAGATTGCACTTTCACTTGTTAGCAGATGATGCTAATATTAGTTGGGATTCATTAGCTCTAGATTTTGATTAAGTTTTAATATTGAAGCAAATACACTTAATTGATTTCCAATTTCTCTTTAATTGATTATTACCTTCAAGTAGGAGCTTAAATAGTAAAACATCTGAAGCAAAATGTTTTAAGTAGTTTTTTAACAAAGAAATGTTAAATATTTAGGTTTTCACATTTCTTGTGAGTACCTAACTTTCGATTCTCGAATCGCTAGAGTTAGTGAAGTATCAAGAAGAGGTAATATCGTCATATTAAAATACTGATTTGATCATATGTAGTTACGTTTTTTCTTTGAACAAAAAGCATTAAGATTATGGAATTTTTATTTTTTTAAGAAAAAGAAACTTAATCAAAACCTTTACAATACAATCAGATGTTCTATAACTAGAGTACAAACATCATTAACATTTATCTAATTGTTCAATTCTTCAGAGAGTGTTTGTTAGCTTAAAATTCAGAAACAAATATGGTTGTTCTCAGGTTACACAATTTAAGTAATTATTAGAAAAGGGGGGGGGGAATGGTTACTTATTGATTGACTCGAAAAAATAAAATATATATATATGTGTGTGTGTGTGTGTGTTTGTGTGTATATATATATATGTGCGTGTTTGTGTATATATATACATAGTATTGTTACATTATAATCCTGAGAATGTAATGTGAACACAGCCCAACAGGTGGATAATGGAGAATGACGCTTTATTCACAAATATCAAGAAAGGACGAAGTGTAGATTAGCAGCCCAACAAGAAAAACAATACTTGTTCAGATTAGCAACGCGAACAGAAAGTAAATCTCTAGGAATAACAGTAATAGCCCTTTCAATAACGTTCAGCTCACTAATTCTTTAATGCGAATTAGTGAGCTAAGCATTATTAAATGGAGCTGTGAGCTGAACAGGTAGTTCAATAGACAAATTTCCAAAGTTATATTTCTAGATTTAAAAGGCAATTTCAGGTAGTTTCCCTTTTCCACTCCCTTCGGCGCATTTATAGCCATATCTCTCTGCCATATGTGAAGCGACATAAAACATTTCGGGACATCTCTCCTAACAGACATATTCGAATCGAAAAAGCTCCATTTTTTTTCCAAAAGTCGATTCGAAATTGGTCGCCAAATTTGTTTCTAAGGTCGAGCCAGTCTTTTCTTAACTCATATCGGTATCCATCGAAACCTGTGTAAATTTTGTAAATGTCTCTTTTGAACTTTCAAAGTAAGATCGCAGGGAAGCGTCATTGCAGGTTCGAAACAAAAATGTTACAAGAATAATTATAATTTGTGTACTCTTGATCTCAAAGGACTTCGCATTACACGATACAATTTTTTTTAAGCTATTGAGCACTTTTTGCATGAAATTTCTAATTACTAACAACAAATGAAGTAATTCAAATGTATCAGATATTGAAAATTCCCATTTTTACTATCAAAATAATATAAAAAATTAATAATTTATTCTATTTATAATTATCACTTGGTAGATTTTTATAGCTATATATTTAGAGTATAATAAGTATGATGATATTAATAAAATAATAATATTAATATGTGTTTGATCTTCTTTACAATTTAGGTGTTGAAATATTGAATTCATATAATCCTCACATCTATATTTTGTTTCAGTTTGAATTTCAAAATGTCACAAAAAAGTTCTTTTTTATTTAATGCATTTTCTGCAGTTAATTACGTACTCAATTTTCATGCTAGCTTTGAACGATTGATCATTTCAAAAACTTGTAGACATTCCATAAGTTAAAAGTGATCTAAAATTTAAGATGTTTTAACGAATGACTTGTTCTCTAATTTTTTTTTTTTCTTTACTTTTTTTTTTCTACGGTATAAACTCTTAAAGCGAAAAAGAGAAAACATAGAATTGTTTAAATTGTCCTAACAATGAAGGGCATGATACATTTCCGAAGGTATTTAATGTATTTTGCAAAGGAATATTTAACATTGCATGTTTAATGTTGACCATGAACTTAGATAAAAGAAAAAAAACTCATCTCAAGGGGAGAATTCCCAGTAATTGTAAGAACGCTCTAGCATGTTTGTCATATAGATTTCCCTAGGTAATTTTTTTAAATGCAAAACAGGATATTATGCTTAATATACAGAGTTGTATAGCATAATATTTGCTGATGGAGAATATGGTAAAAAAACCTGTTTAGTTTATATAAAACTGTCATATTTTTGAGATAATTTATAAAATGTTTATTAATGTAACACTTCGAATCAACACAAGGGATATTGGAGATGGTCCTAGTAATTTTGAATCAAGGTCAAATGATGAGCTCGATACCTGAAGTGGCACCTTCTTTTCCAAATTTTCACACACACCTTTGAAAGAATTTAAAGACTGGAACCCCAAACAGATTTAATACGCATCAGCCCCACTACACGGCGGGTCTTTAGTGGCATCATAACTCGAACCGACGACTGGACGGAAACAACATCGATTGTAAATTCACAACATGA
The DNA here is from genome assembly GCA_019974015.1 of Nephila pilipes. NCBI lineage: Eukaryota > Metazoa > Arthropoda > Arachnida > Araneae > Nephilidae > Nephila > Nephila pilipes. Next base: position 1,450 of record BMAW01121064.1, on the reverse strand, counting down.
CCACTTGGATTGACGACCATGATCTGTTGCTTCTCAATGAAGTTTTTCTTGATCGTTGAACTGATGAATTCTTTCTTTCTCTACCAGGTTTAATTTGCCATTTCGTTAATTTTATTTATATTTCTGGGTGATTTTTTTTACTACGCATCTGTGACTGAGTTAAACTTTCCTTTCAATATAATTCTGTAAAACTGTAGGTGTATATTCAATTTTGTGATTTTGAAATGCGGAGCTTCAGCGATCAAAATTCGCTAACTAAAATACTATCTATTTTTCCTTTACATTTTTCTAATGCATTTCGTAATGCTCATTTTATTATTTCTATGAATATTAAACTTAAGGTATCCGTACACATTTAACATGTTAATTTTGCCAAAATGTTCGATTTTCTAATTTTAATATCAGTTTAAATTTAAACCTTTTTCTTTCTAATAGTATTTGAATTTTGCTTATACTATATTTAGAACTTAAGTTACAGAGATTTTGAATTTTACTCAGTTGATAATTTTTAATTGCATTTGAAAGTATGTTTTTGATTTTTTTTCAAAATGAGTTTTCTCGACATATTTACAAATGGCAACATATGTATCAGAAAAAGTCATGAACCAAATTAGTTTAAATTTTGCAAGTATCTTCCTCATATTTTTTAAAAAACCCTATTACTTTTAAGGTTGTAAAATTGATATGGTTTTAGTAACAACGTTGTGAATCATGTATTGTTATAACTTTTTTTTTTTTGATTTTTCTTTGTTGTTTGCCTCGAAACAATAAAAATTGTAGTAATATGATTTTCATCATGAAAGTAGTAACAGCCCCCAAACAATATTATGATGAATAAGATAAAATTGACAGAATAATGATATATTTGTTTACTTTTGAGTTATGAACTTATTCTGATAATCAATTTATGTACCATTTTCACCATGTTTTCCACTCCAAAATACTTTTGGAATTAATAGCAGATTATTAAATGTGTTTTTCATAGTTTTAGGTTATCTTTTAGCATTAAAAAATATTTTGATAGCAAATATCAATGTTTTTCAAAAAAATTTCTCCGAAGGTGTACGGTTACTTTATGTGAACATTTAATAATATTGTTTTAGAAATTTAAAAACCAAAGTCAAAGATGTATACTCAATTTTTGGAACACACCGCACGTATTTAATAAAAACGTCTTTGAAGCTCAATTTCTAACCCACTTCCTTTTATACGATCGAGCTGAAATTTTGCATAGACGTATAACTTCGATGGTGATGGAAGGATCATGCCTTGCAGTTAGTAACATCCAATTCGGTTGAAATTGTATACATACGTATTTAACGCAATTGTCTTTTAGACTTAATTTTTCAGATCGAAAGGAAGTAAAGAAACCATTTTAAATCAAGTTTCTATTTAAACAGAAGCTAAAATGTATAGAAATATTTTAATGGAAAATCCTGCATAATTAATA
>BMAW01121062.1:0-11395 GCA_019974015.1 Nephila pilipes | reverse complement strand
AACTAATTGTATATCAATATAATTGTTTTATAACTTAAGATGTTCTAAATTAAGCAAAACAAACTAATGTATTCATAATATATTAATCCAATTAATGCGCTTAATTAAACTAAATAATATCCGATTCCACTACTATGCGTGTAAGGACAGGAACCTAGTATTTATTTTTTCCCCAATTTATTCGGATTGTATTAGCTACATTTATCAAAGTTGTGTAAAAGCCTTAAATTTATCTTGAATATAAACACAACTAGCTTGTTCATATGTTGATAACATTCCAGTAAGATTAAAATACGTCTGACTAAACTTAAGGCTCTTTAAAAATATGCATCGTACAAAGTGATAAGTTGAATAAACAGGGATTTCATGGGGTCTCTTTGTTCAGGGTTCACACAAAAAGTATTGCTAGAAAAAAAAATTTAACTTGAGAGTTAACTGTATTAACATTATAAAAAATAAATTTATTATTCGACACAAATACTAGAGTTTCATGTTTTCATATTAAATCCAGTTTTTGGGTGGTTAGTTCAAGTGCTAAGAAAAATTACGAAAAGACAAAAATTCACATCGTCATACACGTAACAGACAGCATGAACTAGTGATTTTCATATAGGTTTTTCATAAAGATGTTTAAGTGTTATAGAGTGAAAAATACAAGGGTGGAAACTATGTAAATGCTTTTTTTTTCTAAAAAAAATAATAAGAATATAGTAAAAATAATATAATACATCTAAACTGCAAAATATTCAGATATTCAGAAACTATATGCCGAAGTTTTAAAAAAAAAATCTCAGGTTAGAATAGAGTGCATTCATTACAGAGTTTTCTAAAATGACAAAATATAAAGTAATAATGCCTACATAAGAAGGTAAAAAGTTCACAGTAAATTCCAATATCTTTGTATTAAAAGCAGTTTCTTTTCTGTTGTAAAAATAATAATAATTTCGGTAAAATACATTTTGTGCGAAAAATAGCTAATATTCATCGTTATTGTTCAAAGCTTAAAATCAATTTTTCTGTTCATCAGAAAATTTGTAAAGTAATGTTTCGAATAAGATTAGTACAACATATTTATTGTTAGTTTCATATAATATAATCAAAACTCATTGGTTACAAAAAGAAAAAGTCTTAAATTTATTTTACCTATCCAAATAAAATTCGGTTTGAAAAGAATTGTTTGTAGAAATTCTAACTTAATGGTTTTTCAAATATTAACAGTATATTTTTAATAACCTTACTGTAGATCAATGTAATTATTTCATAATATAGGGTTTTTACACTAAATAAATCAATCTAAATTGAGACGGAATATATTAATTCATTTAACTAAACGTTGTTAGAAAAAGAATGTGCATACATGAAAAAAATTAACTTGAGCTATTACAATATAAAAAGTAAACTTGTTGAATATTAAACGACTTAAAAAAGACTTAAACTCCGTAACAACTTAAAAGAAAACCCATCCATAATTTTATAACCACACAATAGTGTTCTTCGAATAGAGCAAAAACCATCTTTAAATACAAGTGGAAAGTACATGACTTACTCGTTTGATAGTACTGTTAGAGTAATTTTTTTAAAGAATATGTTGATTTTATCAAAAGATATTGTAAAAACATGAATTGTCTTTTAAAATTAGGAGTTTAGGTTAAATAACGATTTTTCTCTAATTATATACTAATAATTGAATGTTACAAAAATTAAAATGCAATTATATTATTCAACAAAAAAAATAAACATCATATTTTGTTACACATAGTTAAAATATTACACTGTAAATTATTAATTTGAATTCGAATGCATACTTCAAAATTTACTGCTTGCATACTTAAAAGTATTAAATACATAAGATTAGAAATATCGTATGTTTTTACCTTTTAAATACCGTTTTCTTTAAGAGTATTGAACAACATTCCTAAAAAACATTTATCAACAATCGTCACGTGTTCTCATATCTCCTCCAACATTTACCCATAAAAAGAAATTTTAACTCAACTTGACTTCAGAATCCAAAGATTAGATAACATGTGTCGTCATGGTAGTAGGTAAAAACTCAACATTTCTCATATTACTAAACTATTCGTTAAATGAAACTAAAAATAATTAAGTAAATGAATAAAAATAATAATAATAAGCATATAGTAAAAAAAGTATCTGTATAAAGCCTATGTAGTATATCTAAACAGTAAAATATTAAGAAAATGTAAGACAAAGTACCAAAATCTTAAAGAAAATAGTATAATCATTACAGTGTTTCGTAAAAGGGTGAAAGATAAAGATATTATATTCAGCCAAAGTTAGCACCTAGAAAATTTTGAGTTAAAGACAGTTGAATAAATAATCATTCCGTTGCCATACGTTTTACGCGAAAAATAGCCAATATTTACCATTATTGTCCAAGGTTTCAATCCATTTTTTCTATATATTAGTAAAAATATAAAGATAGCAATTTTGGAAAAATGGTGAATATAAGCTTGTTCGTTTAAAAGAATGTAGTCAAATTCAATGAGTAAGAATATGACTTAAAATTATTTTCCTATTCATGTGAAATTTGTTTAGAAATTCTAACTGGATATTCAAATTCAGCAGTATTGTAAGTAATTTTTTTTATCAACTAATTGTATATCAATATAATTGTTTTATAACTTAAGATGTTCTAAATTAAGCAAAACAAACTAATGTATTCATAATATATTAATCCAATTAATGCGCTTAATTAAACTAAATAATATCCGATTCCACTACTATGCGTGTAAGGACAGGAACCTAGTATTTATTTTTTCCCCAATTTATTCGGATTGTATTAGCTACATTTATCAAAGTTGTGTAAAAGCCTTAAATTTATCTTGAATATAAACACAACTAGCTTGTTCATATGTTGATAACATTCCAGTAAGATTAAAATACGTCTGACTAAACTTAAGGCTCTTTAAAAATATGCATCGTACAAAGTGATAAGTTGAATAAACAGGGATTTCATGGGGTCTCTTTGTTCAGGGTTCACACAAAAAGTATTGCTAGAAAAAAAAATTTAACTTGAGAGTTAACTGTATTAACATTATAAAAAATAAATTTATTATTCGACACAAATACTAGAGTTTCATGTTTTCATATTAAATCCAGTTTTTGGGTGGTTAGTTCAAGTGCTAAGAAAAATTACGAAAAGACAAAAATTCACATCGTCATACACGTAACAGACAGCATGAACTAGTGATTTTCATATAGGTTTTTCATAAAGATGTTTAAGTGTTATAGAGTGAAAAATACAAGGGTGGAAACTATGTAAATGCTTTTTTTTTCTAAAAAAAATAATAAGAATATAGTAAAAATAATATAATACATCTAAACTGCAAAATATTCAGATATTCAGAAACTATATGCCGAAGTTTTAAAAAAAAAATCTCAGGTTAGAATAGAGTGCATTCATTACAGAGTTTTCTAAAATGACAAAATATAAAGTAATATATAAAAATGACATGCCTCACATAAGAAGGTAAAAAAGTTCACATAATCTCCGATATTCATAATATCCAGTTTTTCTGTATGTAAAAAATAATCACATCTCGGTAAAATACATTTTAAAGATAAAAGTATATCCATCGTTATTGTTCGCTAAAATCAATTTTTCTGTTAGCATTTCAGAAGTAAGTTTTGTAAGAAGTACGTCATAGTTACAACATATTTATAGTTAGTTTCTATACATTATAACTCAAACTCATTATATACAGAAGAAAAAGTCTCTGAATTATTTTACCTATCCAATAAATTCGTTTGGAAAAGAATTGCTTGTAGAAATTTAACTTAATGGTTATGCCAAATCCAATTAGCAGATGATTTAATAACCACAGATCACATGAATTATTTCCATAAGAGTAGGGTTTTCTAAGACTCAACCAATCTTTAAATTGAGATTAATGATATTAATTCATTATTCAACGGTTGGTTAGAAAAGAATGTGCACAAGAAAAATAATTGAGTTATACAATATAAAAAGTAAACTTTGTCTGAATATAAACACTTTAAAAAGACTTAACCTGTAACAATCTTAAAAGAAAACCCACCAACATTTTATAGAACAGTAACAATAGGTTCTTCGAATAGAGCAAACCCATCTTTGAAATACAAGGAAGTAGTACATAGACTTACATCGTTTGATGGTACCGTTAGAGTAATTTTTAAAGATATGTTGATTTTATCAAAGATAATTGTAGAAACATGAATTGTCTTTAAATTGAGTTTAGGTTAAATAACGATTTTCTCTACATCTATATATCCAAATTGAATGTTACAAAAATTAAATGTAATTATATTATTCATAAAAAATAATGTCTTGTTTTACATATGAGTTAAACATAGCATTACGTAAATATTTATTTGATCGGAATGCTACTCAAAATTTTTTACTGTTTGCATATTTAAAAGTATTAAATACTAAGATTAGGGAAATATCTATATTTTAGATGCACTTTAAATACGTTTTCTTTAAGAGATGAACAATATTCTAAAACATTTATCAACAATCGTCACGTAATTCTCATATTCACTGCACCATAAGCGAATTTTAACTCAACTGTATCGAATCCAAAGAGCTGATAACATTACAACGTCCGGTAGAGGTAAAAACTAACATTTCATTACTCAAATTATTCGTTAGAATTGAAACAAAATCACATTAACGAAGAAAAAAGCATACCATAAGTGGAATATAGTAAAAAGATACTGTATAAAGCCTTCGTAGATATCTCAAACAAAGTAAAATATTAGAAAATGTAAGACAAACGCAAAATCTAAAGAAAATAGTATGAATCATTAAGCAAGCTGTAAAAGGCAGGAAAAGATAAAGAAATTATACCTCAAAGTTACACCTGTGAAACATTTGAGTTAAACATGAAAATCATCTTGCCAGCGTACGTATTATCGATAAAATAGCTGCAATATACCATTATTTACGGCGAATTCAATCCATTCTTTCATTTAGCGTTAGTAAAAACAAAGACAGGCAATTTTGAAAATGGTGATATTATTGCACTGTTGCGAAAGAATAATGTCAAATCTCAATGGTAGAATATGACTTAAAATTTTCCGTACTTCTGAAACTATTTAGAAATTTCAACGCGATCAACTGCGTATTCAAAGTAATTTCCATCCAACTATCTGATATCAATATAATCGGTTTATAACTTAAGATGTTCAAATTAAGCAAAACAAACCAATGTATCTTAATATATTAATCATTAATACAGCTAAATCAAATCACCATATCCGATCTCCACTCACAAATGTAGGAAGGTAACCTAGTATTATTTTCCCCATTCTATTCGATTGTATTAGCCCTGGTTAATATCTAAGTTGTAAAAAGCTTCAATTTTATCTTAGAATATAAACACAACTAGCTTTTCATATATGTTGATACAATATCAAGTAAGATTAAAATGGGTTTCACGTCTGTCAAAGCCTTTAAAAATACGACCAAAGTGATAGTTTTGAATGAAACGAGGATTTCATGCGGGCTCTTTGTTCGGTGTCCACAAAAGTATGCGAGAAAATTAACTTGAGATTAACGTTAATTATAAATGAAGTACAATTGATTCATTCGACACAAATATAGAGTTATCGTTTCATGCATTAAACCAGTTTGGTGGTTAAGTGTCATAAGAAAATTATTTGAAAAGATAAAACGCATCGTCTATACGTACAAGGTAATGAACCTGTAGATTCTGTAGGTTTTCCATAAGATGTTTTTGAACGTAGGAGTCGAAAATACAAGTGGTGGAAACTATGTAAAAGTTTTTTCTTAAATCCAATAAAATATAGTACAAAATAATATAATACATCTCAAACCGCAAAATATCTGATATATCAGAACCATATTTGAAGTTTTTAAAAAAAACTCAGGTTAGAATAGTAGAGCATTCACTCACAGAGTTTCTAAAATACAAATCATAATAATGCGCTACATTAGCAAGGTCAAAAAGTTCACAGAAATCTAAATCTGTATGTAGCGCAGCTTTTCTTTGAAATAAAAGTAATTTCTAAATACACTTGTGGAAAAATAGCTTATATTCATCTATGCTTAACAAAGCTTAAATACTCTGTTATTCATGAAAATTTGTAAAGTAATCGTTCTCTGAAGAAGATTAAGTACAAGGCAATTATATTGTTAGTTTCATATAAAAATCAAAACCTATACGACAAAAGAAAAGTCCTTAAATTTATTTTACCATTCCAATAAAATTCATTTGAAAAGAATTGTCAGGAAATTTTAACTTAATGGTTTTTCAAACATTACGTAGCATATTTAATAACCTGTCAGATCAAGGTAATTATTTCATAATATAGGATTTTAAATCTAAATAAATAATCTGTATAAATTGAGAGACGAATAGGCTACTCTATTTAACTAAACGTTGTTAGGAAAAGAATGCATACATGAAAAAAATTAACTTGAGCAATTACAATATAAAAAGTAACCTTGTTGAATATTAAACAACATTGTTAGACTTTTTCGAAGTGATTTTTTCGAAATATCAAATTTTGTATGTGTGTATTAAAGGAAAAATAATTCAAGAATTTATTAAATAATTATTATAGTAAAAAAAATTTTGTAGCAAAATAATTTTAAAAATAATTCTATTAAATATTTCTAAAATTTCATATTCAAAACTGGTTCCACTCGTTTTCCTATTCAGATAATGCATAAAATTTGTTAGAAGCGAAATGTGTGTGTAAATATTCTAACTTGATATTTTCAATTATTATCGGTAAAAAATAATTTTTCCCCAATAAACTTACTGACGACCGAATGTAATTATTTCATTATTTAAGGTTTTTTTATACTAAACACCAATCAATCGGACTATATTAATACATTGAACCAAACAAAAATGCAGTTAAAAATACATATGCATTGTATCATAGGCTATAAATAACTCCTCCACAGACCTGTTTTGAACCCCGTTTAATTCCCATTCCTTAAAAATATATAGCTTAAAAGCAATAAAGAACAAAGTCAGGTGGCTTGGACATTCAGCCACATTCATGTACTCTGTTACACAGGTGAAGTAGAGTTGAACCCTCTTTGTGAGGTATTGTTGATCCATGTCATGTTTTTAATGGGAATTTATGGCCTAGGTGTGTGACGGCCGACACCGACCTGCACGTGGAGAAGACTGACATTGTCCGACTGGAGCGAATAGTGTTGCAGGGGACAAAACGGAGTTTCTCTTTGATTGTGTTGTTCTTTGAAAAAAGGAAAATAACTCAAAAGGAAGGCGGGGGACAGACCTACCCGAGGTCTTAAAAAGGGTGAATAAAAAAGAGGAAGGGGGATTCCTGCGGAGGAGCTAGAGAGCGTTACAGCTAGAAGTTGGAGGCGATTGCCTTCTCTTGCGAATTTATAAATAAATCAAACTATATCGGATATTAAAAGATTGGTGGTTTTTTCAACTATATGTGTTTGGACGTGCTGTGTAGATATATGCGTTTTGCCTCGGTGCTTTGTAATTAGATGTGTTATCAGTGTGTGTAAAAAGAATCCAGGCGGAAACTCTTAAACATAAACTAATCTCATCTTTGTTAAGTAAAGAATTATCTTCTCTTAATCTGTGTGATCCCTTCACGTTACAACTGCGTTCTGCGCATTCAGGGATCACTACGTTACAGCATATAAGAAAAAAATAATCCTACTGAATATTTCTATAATTTCGAACTAAACATGTTTGTATCAGCCTTCAAAGTATCAAGTTAAACTCAATGGGTAAGAATCAGTTGTTAAATTTCATTTCCTATTCATGTCAAAGTGTATTTCTTATAGTATATTAATTTGAATATCATAAAAATGTTATGATATATAATAACAATGTTTACGCCAGGAGGGAAAATTACAAAATAAATAAAAAAAAAAAAAACCCATTGTTTAATAAAAAAAGATTTTCTATTCAGTTATAAAAATAATTATCATTTTGATACATACAATATATGGAAATATAAAAGTTTTAAACTTCGCCTAGTCAGTATTTAATCAAGTACAAGTAACTTTACGTGAGACATAATAAGAAAAAAAATGTTTTCAACTAATTCCTTCAAAGTATATTCATTCAGTTCGCTCAAACGAAAAAAAGTGGATACATTAATAACATCCAATTCCTAAGCCTTATGCGAAGAAATCAAAAAAATATCTTTTAATTAATTCAGATTAAACTATATTCATTCCGTTCATTCAAACGAAAAAAATGTATTAAATAATAATATCCAATTCAACAACTTCGCGTGGAAAAGTGAATCATTTATTCAAAATATATTTCTTTTAATTAGTGTGAAAAAAAAAGTAAATTTTAATTTAACTTGAGTAAAAAAATTACTTTTAATTCATTTATTCCAATTATATTCATCTCAGTTGTATAGAACTTATATATCAAGACAAGGAGCTTATCGCTCCGTAAATAACAATCCCAAAGATAACGGGGTGGGGTCCGTTATCGATACAGTAGGTTAACATGATAACCTTATCAGTATATCCAGACCAACGCATAAGGGGGGGGGGGTATGACTTTACTTCCGTCCCGCGAGGCTTACTACTCGTATAGATGTGTTTCTTTTTTGCACGCATCTTGTACTCAATAGCTTGTCCTCTTACTTTTCCCAATACATTTTATTACTTTGCCCTGTTTATTAGTTTGGCAGAAATATTTTTAAGAATTTTTCACTCACTTCCCAACAAGCTAGAACATTTATATTATGCGCATAAGCTAAGTATGGATAATAATGCAATATTCAATTACAAATACTACATATTAAGAAAGAACTTAGAAAATGTGTTTTTTTTTTACTAAACGCTTTTTCTTTCTTTTTTCTATATATATGTGTGAAATAATTTTAAAAAAAATCTGAAATTCAGTTTTCACTTTTTTTTCATGATAGTTGTATATAAAGCGCATTTACCACAAATATTTCATTTTTATAACATAAAGGGATAAACAGGTATATTTGTAATTCTTGTGAGAAATATTTGTTGTCTTTTTTTTTCTTCTTAAAAGTAAATAGAGGCCCATCATTTACTTTAACAGTAGGTGAACATATTCTGAAATTCCACTTATTGGGTTACGAAATACAGCTTAGTTGAATTCTTCAATGACTTTTGTCTGCACAAATTTGGTCAGATACTTCTTGGGTCAGTCTGTATAAAAAAACCAGTTACCATTATTAGTCCTTTTTAATGATAGCTTTGAAAAATGAGAGGGCTTGCAAAACAAACGAATGAGAGACATTTTCAAAACAGTTTCTTATACATTATTTTCTCACAAATATTAAGAAAACCTCAAGAATCATGCTAGTATATTCACTACTTGTAATCTAATGTTTATAACTGCATTTTGATTAGTCTTAAAAATGTTCCAAACTGACAAAATTCTCTTAATTGTAAGGACAATAACCAAAATAATTCTACAAACCTTAAAAAACGTTGTAGATATATAAATTATAAAAATATATATTTTTTAAAAAAAAAAACTACATTTTTTTACAAGGAAAGAAGTGCAAAAAGGACTAAATTGTTAATTTTTTTTCTTCGTCCACTTAGACAAACTCGTACTTAAAACGACATAAATCATAAATAAATATGACATAAATCATCCTCATAAATAAAAATAATATACAAAAAAATGTTGAAGGATTTTCAATTTAGCTAAAAGCTGCACTGTTGTGGTAACTATACCTATCTAACTTTTGATCACACTAATGCTCAGTGGCGTATCCGGGAAGAGAGGGTGCAAAGGAACAGATGCAACCCCCCGATAATTTTTCTGAAAATTTAAATATTTCTCTCTCTCAATATAGTTCTTCAAATGCACTGTAATAGATATTTGATGCCTTGAAATAAAATGAACTGTTTTTCTTCTCATGCTTAAATTTTTTCATCAATCAGAGAAGAAACTACTGAATCCAAACCAATTTCTGAGTGTAAAGACTAGAAATTTTTTTGCTGTCTCCGTAATGATTCTTCTGGGCGAGTGCTTATAGATAGAGACAGGAGGGTACATCTCTATAGAACAGGTGTCCCACCCTCACAGTTTCTTGGGAAAGAATTGCAGGAAGTATTCTTATCTTTCCGTCCTTGATCGATGACCATCTCAATGGGAATTTCAGTCAGCTGCTTAAATTCCAAATGGATGCAGGAGATAAAATCCAGAATGAGATTTAAAATCATTTGCTAGTAAAGCATCGTATGTTATCGCCAAAATTAAAAAAAGAAATTATGCATGCTTGCAACGAAATAATTTTTAAGAAATTGATTGAAAAAATAAATTTAAACAAATATCTTTCTATCATGGCTAGTGAAATCACATAGATTTCTTTCACAGATCAAGTCTCTTTATATTTAAGATTTGTAGAAAGTGAGGACAGTAATTTCTTACAAGTTGAACATTTTCCACAGTTTGTACCAGTGATTGAAACGGTTGAAAAGATTTAGCTAACACAATTTTGACAACTTCAGAGTCATAAGGTTCGGATCTAAGTTATATAACAAACGAAGGATATGGTGGCGCTGTTACCATGTCTGGAGCATTCAACAGTGCCAAAATAAGAGAACATTCCCATCAGCATTAATTGTACATTGCTTTTATCAACCTCTACTTTTGGCTATTTCAGATGCGTGCCAAATTATTTATTTATTTCTAATAACTTGTCGACTTAATCATTTATTAGAATATATAAAATTATTGAAACATAATTAAAACAAATATATGTTGCAATATCATATTTCGCTTGTTTAAATTATATGCTGTACCTTTATTTATTTTATAATGCTCAAAATTACATTGATCTTACAATTTTTAACGGAGCGTAAAACAATCAATCTTATATAATTACTCAGTTCTCTTTAGTCGCACTTTTGGTTTTGTGCAGCATTTATTTCACTGGTATAAAATAGACTCCATGTACCTAACACTACTTTCTGATCGACAATATCAGCCATTCCCCCTACCTGCCTCATTTCAATCCCCGGGGTCATGACAATTATTCTGATTGCGATTGCTCCACCCCACCATTATACCACCGCTTCGGCATTTTATGTGGTTTTCCTGCTACATCGTTTCTTCTCAGTGAGAGGCAACTAGAAAACGGCTTTTTTGAAAGCCGTTTCTAGTTGTCGTGTTCTTCTTTTGTCGTGTTCGGCCTCAGGTATGGGAGAGAATTCAGTACTGAATTTGAAAAACAGGAACTTTGCATAGCAGGAAAAAGTACTTAAAGCATAGAATTCAGTAGACCAATCTTTGGTGACTAACAGAATAGTTTCTAAAGCCGGTTAGACTAGAAGTTGAAATTTTATTATTATTATTATTTTATTTCAGAAAGCCACGTAACTTCAAAATAAAATCAACACGGTAAAATGTAT
>BMAW01121050.1:0-11236 GCA_019974015.1 Nephila pilipes | reverse complement strand
TTATCTTCAAAAAATATCAAATTTGAAGAATCGAGGTATGGTCTGCATTTTATTGACATTAAGAACCCTTGGCTACAACAGAAGATTTATATCTTATGACCAACTGAAAACTAACAGCGAAGTGGAGAGAACAATTACTTGATAGGAAAATTCAATTACTTCATTCAATGACACATCATTAGAAAACCCAAAATCACAAAACCAGATTTAGACTCAACTAATTCCATGTTACAGTTTGTTAACCGTACTTGGTTTGAAAATATCAAAAAAAACAAAAAAAAAAAAACAATGCTCACTTCTTTATAAGCAAGATATCTCTGTGGACGGATTAAAATCTATTTCAGCAAGAATGTAACCCATAGGAATGTTAAATTCCAAGGTCGTTAAATTGAAGTACGTACTTTAATTATCCTTTGAAGGAGAAAAAAATCAACGTCTTAAAGAAACCTGCCATCTAAAATTGAAACAAATATTTTTAGCAAAGTAATTTACTTTTTATTTTGCATTATTCAAATTTTGCACAGATGAATTTATTTTTGTTTCGTTTAATCTTAACAATTTAGCTGCTTTTAACGTTTAATAATTGGTTTCCGCAGTGGATTCAAAATCACATCCAATTTTTAATTTTTCTTTAGCTCCTCGCATATAAATTACTGCTGTATGAAGTAAGCATCTGGCAGTTTGATTACTAATACCAGACCCTTGTCTAGATATTAAGGCGACAGCTGGCTGTAGAGGTAAATCCATTGTTGCCGGTGTAAGGTGGTAATCAAGATCTACACTTTTTTCACTTCTGTGGTTTTTACTGTCAGTATTTAAGAAAATCATAAATTTGTCTTCGCACAGTATAATATAATTCATATCCTTCAGTTTTTATACTTGCAATTGAGGTATGATTATTCATTCGTGTAATGATTGAAATGATTCGAAGATGAACAACGTTGGAAGAACTTTGGAGGGAAAATATTCCGATATATATATTTGAAAGTGATTTGCAACGATAAAAAGTTATACATATTTTATGTAACTTTCTCTCTTGAATGTCTTTGAAAAAAATTTAAAGACTTTAAAATTACTTAATCAAATAAATTAATGCCAAGGAAATCTGAATCATTTGCTCAAATCTACATCGTATTTTGCGATATTAATTATAATATCGAAAGCAAAATTAAAAAGAAAGTTTCATTGAAATGCAATTTCATTTCCCCCCAATTTTGAAACCAAACTCATTATTTTTAAAGATTGAAAATGTTTTACGCATTTAATTTTCAACTATGATAGGATTTTCTTTTGCTGTACCAGAATTTTCAAATAGTCATACTTTTTATTCAGTCAAACTTTCTTCATTTTTTAATTTTATTTTAACATAACGTTAACACAAACATTTAAAGTTCTGTTACGAAAGAGTTTTTTCATGTTTGACGAACTGTCTTGAAATAAAAGTGAAGATCGATAAAGGGAAAGCCATTTTGTGAGAGAGACGTGAGAGAAAACTTTCTTTTGTGAAATTATTCAAGAAAGGAGGCGATCATCATTCACTATGTGGTAGTAAAGGAGTGTTCATTTTCATATTTTCACTGTTTGTTGGGGGATTCTATTAAGAATAACTTTTTTTAATCAAAAGAAAGCAGGGAACGTCATATTTTTATCCCAAGTATTTCTTAGTTTGTAATTGAAATGGGGAGAGAAAGTACATAATTTAAACTTTCTCAATTCTAATTCCTCTATTTAAGGCAAAGTTTCTTATATTTCTTTTATAAATAAAATAATTAATATTCAGATAATATTTATGGACACAATGAATGCACATAAATTAATTTTTTGCGAACAATTTATTGTAAAATGTGTGAAATTTTAAATTGTATTGGATTCATATAATTTATTTTATTTGAACTATCACATTACGATAGTTAAAATTATATTTTCTTGCAACTTATAAGAATACTTTTTACACTGTTATGCACTTACATTATAATTAATTAACATTTCTATTATTTTCCATATTTTTAAATATTATTTTATTACATAATATTTGCAGTTGTTTCAAAAATAAATATTTTATACATTGCACATGTTTGAACTGAAAAGCAGGTATGTTTTCCGGTTATATCAGAAGAAAATTGATATAAGATATAATCCTAGTAATTTCTTAAGCATATCATCTTATGGTGTTATTGAATGTAATGTTTTATTTTTCATCATTATAAGCATATTTTGTACACTTTTTGTAAATCTGCTCATCATTCTATTTTCTTTTTAAATGTTGTTAAAAATGTAATGTCAATCACAATTTCAATTATCAATTTTAATACATTTAAGCCCTCCTTGAAACTGTAACTAATTTAATTGGATTAAAATCATAGTTATAAGAATTACTTTCTGTGATTTTTTCGTAAATTAATGCCTTAGTTTGTTAAAGAGCTTAATTTTCAGATATATATTTATCAAAAGAAATAATATATATATCTATCTGTGATTGTTTGTAAATATTTATGTTCAGGCTAGAATATATTTAAAAAAAAACATGAATTGTCTTAGAAAAATACATGATTACCATTAAATTTAAAGGTTTCAAAAATTGTCAGTTGTAACGTTCTCAGTCAATTGTAACAGCAATGTTATTATTGTGTGTGTGTAATATTTATAGTGTCATTATTCAATTATTTAAAGTCTTGGATATGGATGTATATCTAAACTAAACTTCTATTTATAAAAATTATTGGTCAAAATATGTAACACATGTTTTAAACAAGCATATATAACATAGGTATTCGCAATAAAAAGAAGATTTCGATGGGAAACATCCTTTCTTTCTTGCAATTCTTTAAAACGTCTTAAGGCTACATTGATTCAGGAAATGCCACGTATTTAAGAGTTCTTACGGCAACGGTTGAGTGTTTGAGTTTTAAGTGTGAATTATGGTCTTGTATATTGAATTATTGGATGTACTCTATCCTGTGAGATATTCTTTTTATTGTGAACAATTATTACTGGGATAAGTTTCGACAAGAATATAAATTTACGAGTTTAATTCAATTGTTTCTAATATTTTACTTAAATACATTAAACTGCTGTTTTTTTAATATGAAATTCGTAATTAATAAGAACTAATTACGCATGTTTTTTCCATACAGTCTGCTGTATATTCGTTCGTGACTCTGCATTGGAAAAATCATGTATTACAGTTATATTCCTACTCTTGAAATTTCATCTGCGTTTATGAAAGTAATTTTGTAAATACATTTAATAAAATGCATCGGCACACATACCGAAAGTAGCAGAAATGTAATTCTGATTTGGTGGAGGAGTCCTCTCCCTGTAATGCGCATAGTGCAGTGAGAGTGAGGTCCTGCCCTTTTCAGACTCTAATATATTTGTCAGATATCGTACATAACTGAGTAATAAAATGAGAGTATTTCCAGTTATCACTGAAGTATAATGAATTCGAAGCTACCTAAAAGTTTAAAAATAAAAAATGAAATAATACAAAAAAGAAGATATATATTAATTTCACTAGGAAATAAAATAGGAATACTATATTTCAAGCAGGAAATGTTTGTGTTGCGGGAAGAATAAACGTTATTTTCGAGTAGTTTCAATAGTTTTGCAATTAATGCGCAGAATAAATGGAATTACCTTCATTTAAATTTAAAGGTGAGTTAATATCATGTCGTGAAGTGAGTATGACACTTTTCTGGTGAATAGCGTTTGGAAATTGGTGAATCTATAGCAATGAAACAACGATCCTTCTGAAAACCCTTTATACTCATGATCCCATACCAGAATTCGACAAAATGTTTCGTGGTAATTTTGTTTCATTATAAAGTGATATTAGGAGCCATCCATTCCCCTCCTCATACTTGTTCAACAGATTGTTCCTGTATGATTTTTTCTGCAAGAGTACTTCAAATCACTATTATATCAACACAACGCAACAGCATTAGAAGTTCAAAATGCTGCAATCCAGTAGGAAAACAATAAGATTCCATGAAATATGATTCAAGGTGCTACGCTAAAGCTTTGATAGAGATTCCATTACCCTCAGCAGCCATCACTTAAGTGTTATAATTTTCCAAACATATAGAAACACTAGAGTATTTAATATGTTCTTCAGAAAGAATTATTACCCTGTATCTTAAATGGCATGGATTTTATTAGATTCTGAAACGGAGGCAATATTTCTGCAAAATTCTGAATTTATTTAGTGTTTATTACTTTGAAAATAAATCTTTTTCATATTGATTTAAATTTACTGTACTGAAAACAATACATATTTTCAATACATTTAAGACTTTAAAAAATTGTGTGTGTGTGTGTGAAACAGTTACCTCCTCAAACTAACTATTTCTAAATAGAAAGTAGCAGATTTTTTAGCGAGTGACTGGAAATAGAAAAAAAAAATCTGCTTCCTCAGGAACACTGCTGTTTCTCATTAGAAATGGAAAAAAGATTAAAAAAAATGTATTTACTTTTTTTTACCTTGAACATTTCTGAAATCATTTCGAGAAATTCCAGTTAATTATCCTAGTGCCTTTTTATAATCATAGAACAGAAAAAATGCTGTGCTTCTTGAACTCTTCAAAGTATTTTCCTAAAATGATTATTCTCCGTTCATTCCTTCTGAAGAAGTTTTGTATTTATCTTTATCTTTTCAATTAGTTCTTCCTTTTCCAATGAGTTTCGACGACTTTTCAAATATTTTTCTAAGAAATAAACTTCATTTCTCTCCTCCACATTTTAGAAAAGAATTCACAAGTTGATTCTCAGGATCCTATATGCTAAAGATTTATCTGATTTCTAATTAGGAATATTTTAATCTGAGTTTTCGATCCATGGAATGAGTAATTTTCGCTGGAAATAAAGTTATGTGTGAAATTTAAAATTCTGTTGTCACTCAATCTTAAGGAAATTTATTGTTTACTTTGTAAAAAAAACTTTATTGTCCGTAAATCATAATGGTATTTTTTTAATTTTTTCATAATTCACTTTATATATGGAAATTAAGAAAAAAAAAGTAACGCGTATTTTTAATGAAAACAAAATTACATTTCAACTATTTTTGATAAAACTGACCTCCCCAAAGCTTGAACTTTTTTTTTAAAATTCCCAACGAATGCTCTTTCTATTGACCTAACTTTGTATGTTGAACTCTTGGAGTCCAAAACAGTAAACATTTATTATTGATTTAACCATTGGAAGTTAACGAGGTTAATTAATTTTACAACTCGGTGAAACGAGCATGTACTTTGTTTCCAATTTATTTTAATTTATAGAATTGATGATATCTAACATCATTAATATCCTAATCTACATTAATTGTTAAGATAAATTTAGATGGGATTACTTCTGATTATTTAATTTAAATGATATGATTTGACAAATCGATCAAAGTAGCAAATAATGCATGTTTACCCGAGTCTGTCCTTTTTCACTTAGTCCTGAAATAAAAACAGGACTATTAAACTGAAATTTCATTATACTTGTGTTTTCATACAAGAATAATTCAATCATAAGAACATTTAAAATCTATTAATTGAGAACTATATGTGAGTTTATAATATAGTTAAGTAAATTTAAGCACTGAAATGAAATATGAATTCACTGACATTTTCCTTGAATAAAAAAATAAAATTACTTCGTAATTACATGATTTTAAAATAGCTGCAATTTTTTCATTCAAGTTGAATATTATCTTTCATCTTTAAACATTGAATATATATATATATATATATATATTACTGAAAACCCAAATAATTAAAATTTATCAAATGCATTAATTTTTTTAGTGAATTCAAAATTTTATATTTTTAAATGAGTCCTTCAAATTTTCATTTTACGTAAGCTTGTAAAAATGTGCGTTTTATTTTATATTCTTATACAATTATTTATATACAAGGAATTTTGCAATTTTCTTTTTCTTTGGTGTAATGTTTTCATCAATTAAAATCATGTTATTATTCGAAATAAAATTCAAACAATTATATTTCGGCATAATTACAGAGATTGCGAGTTAATTTTGTTTAAGCAACTTTTTTTTTTTTTTTTTTTTTTTTTTTGTAAAAAATAAAATAACTATAAAAAACAGGAAATTAATGTTTTTTGGAAAGGGAGGAAGTTTTATTTTAAAAAATTCCAAGAAATATAGCTGGGTTTTTTATTTCAATATTTAGTGGAATAATCTAAATTGAAATAAATTCTAATGGGTTTAAAAATGCAAAATATTCAAAAACTGATGAAAAGTGTAGCTCTAATTATCTACCTGGTTTAATTTCTTTCAAACTTAATTCTCCAAAGCATATGATATATTTTCATAAATGTGATTTCATATTTTTATCACTTAGTTTCCTTTAAAAATTATAGATGCATAGGAGGAATAAGGAATGCATATTCTTTTCAGATAATGAACTTATCTTTTTTTAAAAACTACATTTTTAAAAATACTTCAAGTTCTCTGTTTTAAATTTCTTTTTAATAAAATGTACAATGGAATCCACAAGGTACGGATACCTCTGGGACGAGTCACTTTATCACTACAACTTTCTATAATTGTAAAAGCCTTAACAGTGCAAAACTGTGTGCATCAACTGACACTCGATCTTATCCCATATATATCCATGGTCCATACATATTATGTCTGGTGATATAGGAGGCCAAATTATTCTCTAAAATTGTCCTAAATGTTTTCAAATCGATTGCGAAGGAATTTGGCCTCAGGTGATATGGCACGTTGTCAAGTTGTCAGTATTTTGAATTCTATTAATGGCTTTAAATAGTACACAAGTAGCTAAATATTACGATGCTCAGAGCATGAATGATTCGGTTTCACCAGTGGACCCTATTCAAAAGCAATCTTTACTGTTATTGAGTCAAACCCATGTTGTATAGTGTCTTGATGTCTTGATGAATACAGTGCTAATCTTTATATTGCAGAAGACAGGCAGATTTATTTTAAAAGCGTAAACTTATTCAACTCCTTTTTTAATCCGACACATGAATCGAAACCCGTTTCCATGATTGAAAACTAATTCCTGTGTTAAAAGAATCTAATAAAATATCCATTTTACCTTAATTCCACTAAATTGTCATTGTATATATATATATATATATATATAGTTATATATATATGAAGTGAACGTGATTTAAGTAGATTAAATGGAAAATATGATGTGTCATGAATATATTCGATAAATTACATTTATAAGGAGCGAGGATTGAATAAGTGGATTGGAAGTTAGTTGGGGCTAGATATAGTGAATAATTTATATGTTTATTGGGAGACATTTGTACAGCCGTTATTAGCATGAAGAGCTTAAGCTGGGAAGTATAGAAAGCTAGTTTAGAAAATTCCATTTAAGATCATGGACTTTAATATATTTGATTTGGTTTTCAACAGATAAATTAAATGGTATCCTAATTGTTAGATCAGAAAGTGTTTAGGTAGCTTAACTTTAAAGAAAAATAAAGCTTGTGATAAACATTATAAAGTTGCAATTATGAAGTTCATAAATTTATTATCCTCACAACTGGACTCTCGATTTCTTAAGTTTGTGAAACTGTTAGACTCTACTTTTGAGATACTTATAGTTAAGGTTAGAAATGGATCAATAAATAAATACTACGAGACTATATTGAATAAATAATATTAATACAGCTTCGTACGTAATAATGAAATTCAATACATCACCTAAAACTTAAGACCTTATAAACGCATTTCTCTTCATATTCTCCAAAATGTCTCAGGAATCCCAATTTTTATTGGCACTCTATTCGTAGTTTTCTCTTTACTAATTTTGGTGCTTTTATAATTGTAATTATGTAAAAATACAAACTCTTGCCTACCAAATGAAACTTGATAAGGAAAATTTGGAAGGATAAAAATATTAGAGATGAATAAATAGTGTATTGAATTGAAGTAGAGTTATTGATACATAACCAAAATCGAACTGAAAGGATTAAGAAGACAGACAGATGACAATGACAGCCTGATACTAGTTTGTAAATTGAAGTTAATTATTGTAATTAATCGTTTATAGTAAAATTGGTTACAAGTAATGCATGACTGAAGTAGTAGAAGTCGAATCTGCTATATTCAAGAAGTGTTGCACTCGATGCGATTGAGTTGGTAAGCAAATACTTCATTGTCTAACTTTTAATCCAGCATTACAGCGAGATAAGAAAGATTTTAGGCAAAGCAACCTTGCACATTATGAGAAGAAAATCAATAAACTTCGTTGTCCTTTTTCTGAAGCCCTTTTCATTATATTTATCAAATTACTTACCGAATAATCAATCATTGAGATGGCTGTGAAGTTATATAATGAAAGATAGTCATTTGCTTCAATGTGACTTTGGGATGTAAACTCTTATTATGATAACTCGGTAAACTTGACTAGTTTTTCTCAGAGTACCTATAATGTATTCAAACATAATATTACGCGAAACATTGTTAATGAAACTTTGAATTTATATAATTAATTAAATTATCATTTAGGTGTCTGTTTTCTCAACACTAGCATATTATTTGTGAAACAATTCGTTATAATACCACTTGATTTAAAAACTTTTAGTATGAAAAGAGTATTAGTGTTGTATTAAAACTTTAAATGAAATCAGATTTTATTGATTAGTAATAATATAACAACGATTAATGCGATGGAAGTGGATAAGTGGTTTTAAATTGTAAACTTGTAGAAACGTTTGTAATTTAAAACCATTGTAACTAACACCAAAGACTGAGAAGCAAATATCTTATTGTCCGTTTTCTTCAAAAGCAGACAACACAGAATTATAGTAAAGCGTAAGAAATTCGAAAAGATTAAACAATAATGTAAATTAACAAAAATTTAAAAATACGTCTTTAAGGTCTTAATATTATATTCGTAGTAAACAATTCATGATATATAAGAGTAATACAAAGCATAAAAATAAGATACAAGAGAGCCAAATGCACAAAAGTAAAATTTCCATGAGTATAAGTATTATTTTTTCATTCATAATTAAAGATCATATCTATCATTGATCTTATTAGAAATGTACAAATATTTCTGTACATTTATAAGGATATTTTTATTTAGAAATAGAAAACCTTATTGAAATAGATGCATAAAAAAGGTTTTATTATGTCCAAATACATAACATATTCACTTAGCAAATATATAAGTTAAATGTTTGGATGAACTTGTATAAATTAATCAAAAAAACGAAGCTTTAATATCAATAAATTCACTTCTTAAGCTTACCGTACTGTATATTAAAATAGTGACTTATTTTTTGAAAGCATGCGGATAACGTTAATGGGAATTTTGAATTCTTATACAAAAAGCTACTTTGCGTGTTATACCTATTTTGTTCTGACACTAAACACGTATTTTTGTTCAAATAATCTTGGTCATGCAGAGTGCACTTAAGATTTGTTTTCTGCTTCCACATTTTAAATTGTTCATCTTTTCCTTTATTCGTCAAACAATGGAGTAAAAATATTTGTAAATAATAGAGAGAGAATGCAATTAAAGAAAAGAAAATCGGCAATTTGTATGCAACGATGCATAAGACGTGATTTTTTCCTTCTTATATTTTCTTTAAAAGAGAAAAGAATATTAAGATTGGAAGATATGCAGATTATCTGAGGAGTCTCATTCATTGAGTTCTTTCTTCATTTCTTCTTGTTTTCATTTACTTTTTTTAATTTTTGAATTTATTTATTCTCTTTGAAGTTCTCATTATTGACATAAACTTATGCATAAATATATTTCGTATTCTTCTGATTTATCTTTACCTCTTAGGAGAAAATACAAATTAAATTGAATCAGACCAACTACCTGTGAAGATTTAAACAATCCTCATTCGTTACGCTGGAATAAAACACAAAAGGCTCATTTTAAAACATTCTGCCAATTTTGTAAACAGTAAGATTATATCATTTTGAGTTGAATATAATTGGGATATTTATTTATAATTGGCAACTTATCATATTGAATTTGTCTGGAGACGTGTATTTTTTACTACGTTAAGCTGAACAACTTTTTTTTTCCTGAACTAAGGATTATTTCAAAAACATTTTATCTTACAAATGCTTTAGTTTAGTTTTATTTTCTTATATCTGGTAATCTCGAATGTGTTGAAGTACTGGATTAAATTTACATGTTTTACGTCTTCCACAAAGTTTATTTGTTTCACAGATGATATTTTTTTTTGATAAAATAGCTTTGCAATTAGGGTACAAATCAAAGTTTATATTTTAATAATAAATAAATGCAAGATCCACAATGTAACGGGGCTGATTCTCGGAAAATCTGTAGAGGTCTTAAGGGTACCAGGACATCAGAAGGAAAATAATATTCCGAATTTAAAATTATTCTTTCTTTTTGTAACATTTATGTTTTAAAATTTATTCATACAGCTTAGGAATTTTGTGTGTGCTTAATAATGATATTCCTCTCATTTTATTGAACCATGAAAGCAATATTTTGGTCAAAAAGCTTTTCTTTCTTCTTGAATTGTTTATGGGAATAATTTTAGCCATATTTACATTTAGGTAGCATTTTTAAAAATAATACTCCATAAATATACAAAGTATTTCATTCATCATATAGAAAACAATATGTAGATTATAGTGAACCTACTTTTTAAATGATATTACTCTATATTTTCTTTGAAAAAAAAAGGTTGAACTTCGGAATTTTGGTAACTTATTTTCCCCCCTTTTTTCATAAAAAAATTATTTTTAAAAATTGATATTATTTACAGACAAAGTATTTTAGATTTACTATATGCGAAAGCTCTTTATATAGATGCATAAAATGATTTGGAACCATAGTGTGTAATAATTTTTTAATGGTATCTAATTTCTAATATATCCCACAAAACATATCTATATTCAAATGGGGGGGGGACCTTAAGACGAAAAAAGTACTTTTATAGTTCGACAAAAAGATTGAAATATCAATATTAGGCACACAAAAAATCAAATCTCTACTAATAATTTGAAAAGATACATATCACAAAACGAAGGAGTCTTTGATAAAATATTCCAAAATTCCTCGGATGTCATGGTACAATTAAGTCCTCTTGTGTTGAAGCTTGGAATGGTAGGTGCGAGCACAAATGTCATCCTCGTCACTTGACAGAGGTATAAAGATATGAGGTCCGTCTCCATTAGCCCTTGAGTTTATTCTTAGTCCAAAGTTAATGAGCAATCGTAATGAAATTGTTAATTATTTAATGTATTTAGGGAAAC
>BMAW01121044.1:0-18002 GCA_019974015.1 Nephila pilipes | reverse complement strand
TTGTTACGTATTGCTGGAATATTGAGTCAAGAAAATCCGGTTCATATGTAGTATATTTTTAATATTTTGCAAATAATAAGATTTATTGATTTATTTCAGAATCTTAGAATAAGCTAACACTATTTTTTATACATGAACGTGACAGAAACACTTTTAAAATCTAAGTATTAATAAATAAATATTTAAAAAAAAATGGTTTCGTACAAAAAAATTTTCAATACTTACATATTTTCTTCTTGAATTAAAAAATTTCCATTAAGGTCGATAAAATGTTTTATGAAGAACCATTTTTCAAACCCTAACTCATTTGCATTTTATAAAAGCATTTAATTTTATGAAAATTTACCATCGAGAAAAGAAAAAATTGAAATCTATTCGTAGTTTTCTAAAATATTAAAATATATACCTCAAATTTCTATCCTATTCCTTAAAGAAATTCATGCCTATAAGAATTTATGTTATTATATTATTTTTTTGATTTACATTCAATTCTAAATAAATAAATATAAAAAATTATTTACTGTTAACTTAAAAACAGAATCTCTTAATTTAATTATTGAAAAACATATACTTAACACTTATTTTTATATATACACTCCAAAATTAATAATTATTCACGATATCTTACTGGTTTCGGGTTAAAATTTTTCGAAAGAAATATCCATCAAGAAATTCGTAAATTCAACAACTAAAAACCGGCATTTCCATAATATTTTCTTTCACTTTACTGAAAAGACGTGACTGGTATAAGAACGCATGATATTTGCGATTTTTCATACCAAACGTGATATAGTATTGGACAGAGGCAAATAGGAACACAGTCAAAATAATCCTTCAACACAAATATTAATGCGGTATTTTAATCCAATATAAATTAAACATTTCAGTTGAAGAGAAGACTTATTTAACAAAAGATCAAAGATTTAAAATTTTTTATTCCTTCAAATTTCACTACAGGAAAGTAATTTTTCCATTAAAGGCACTAAGCAATATTTTGTTAAAGAACGGTTTTTTTTTATCCATATAACACACTGAAACACCACTCGTGAAGAATTTTTTTAGCCATGGAAAAAATAAGAAGATTTTAATGTAATAAAATAACCATCAAAAATATTAACTTCCTCAAACGTTGTTAAAAAGTTTAAATTTTCTATTAAAATCCTGAATTCTTACCCAAATAAGTTTATTCTAAACGTTTAAGGCTTTGAAGCAATTTTATTTATATTAGATAACAAAATTAACAATTAGGAGGAGAAAAGTATGAAAATAAAATGTAAATAATCCATATAAATTAATACTAAAACAATAATCTATATATTGCGTTTGATATTTATTATACTCTAAGTAATCATAAGCCTTTCAGATAATAAAGTCAAAATATTGTAGGAAATAGACAAATGAGGAACACATAAAATATTTTGAGAAAAAAATAATATCTACGTATAACAATATTTCAAGCCAAAAAAGATATATAATGTCACGATCTTTGAATTCTTAAAGAATAACAGTCTACATTATCAAAGAAGTGCAAGACAGATGAAAATTTTATATGCCATACGAAACATTCCCTGGCATTCAGAACTAACCTTTTAAATTATTGTTTGAAGAAGTAATGTGACAATAATAGTTCCACCCAAAATCAGTGCATATTTAAGACTTTTAGCTTCATTATTATAAAAAAAGATATTCTTTGTCAAGTATTTCTGTTTCTCAAATATAAGATATTCAAGGGAAACATCACGAAGGTACTCTAAACTTATAAAGATGTCTTTTATCAAATCTGTACTAAATAATATTTACAACAAAATCTACGATATATTGATACATGTTCAGTTTTCTCTCTGTCATTTGGAAAATACAAATCAAAACTGTCATAATCTTGACATTATTGTTGAGCTTCATTAACAAATTTACAAAACATAACAGCTTCAGTTTTTGTGATATAGGTCATATAGAATCCCGTATTGGTAAAGAGATCTATGGCATTTGTACTTTTTTGATATTTCCCTTCATATTTTTTCATAAACTACACTTGATGTTCATTCTTTTTCATAAAGACATTTCAACGTAAATGGTTCCTTGTTCGTTTCATGTAACTCAACAATATGAATTAACTGATAAATTAAATGTCCCTTAATCAAATAAATCATATAAAAGTGATCAAGTTTACCTTAAATAGTCTTGAAACACACATGTCAGATTCAGTTTCCCTTAAATAGTCTTGAAACTCACATGTCAGATTATTTGAAGTAGATCAAAAACTTGTGATGTTCGGCAAAATCAGTTTTCCTTTGATTCTATGAACCAAATAATATCATACGCCATTCATGTGTAAAATCATTTAAGAATCTAATCGATGCTACGAAGATCAAACAATCAATCCGCGCTTAAGACAATTTTTTGAAAAATTCAGATATATTCTTAGAAATTATTCGAATTATATATATCACAGATATCTAGAGTGGAGATGACAGGTTTTATTTTTTTTTTTGTTTGTACATTAGATTCTATATATATGTCATATGTCTGATAATACTAAAATTACTCACCTTTGAAAGCTATTTTTTTAGAAAAAAAACTCTGATATCATTCGTTAAAATGATTAATTTCGAATTGATTAAAACATTTAAGTATCTGTTATTAATATTTTTCCTGCATTTTTTTCACTGAAAATTTATTATTTAGAAAAAAAAAGTCTATCACGAACTAAAACAACCAAGAACTAATCAGTTTATAAAAAGAATTCATATCACGAGAATAAAACAATTCAATCATAAGATTTAACACATTGTTATTAGTTACTATGTTCATTCTCAAATATTTACGGAATTTGTAATGAGTACATGATATTACTAGTCATAATGAAAATAAATTTTTCGTTGTAATGATTTAAGTTCTTTTAAAAGAAAATTCATTTTATTTCCAATTATACCACATTTTTAAAAAAAATGAAATTAAAATTACCTTGATTAAATATAAATTCGTTATAGATTAATTTCTTTCCATTTCCAATTATTCAAGTAGAGGGCTGAAGAAGAAAATTTAAAACCTCTTAATGTTTGCAGCTCTAAGTCGTTTTAATATCAAAAATGGAATTAATATATCACATGTTGAAATTTTAATCCTTTGAATAATTTACTATTTCCTTTTTAATAATCAAAAAAATATAATTTTACAGTAAGTCAGCAATTCCCAGTAACACTAAATAAAATGAAGAATAAAAAGAAGTCTAAAATCAAAACATAAAATAACTCCGTATTTAAATATTGTAATTTTAGTTTTTCTAACATGATTAAAAAATTCCAAAAAGGATTAAAATGCTAAAAATCAAAATTATATTTTATGCAGTGAAGAAAAAATCTCATTTTAAATCAATGAATCAATAAAATTAATTGTATATTTCGGAAGAATTAAAACATTATTTTTTAGCATTTTGTTTTAAAATAAACACTCTCCATAAAACAGCATCAGCATAAAATCATAATGGAAACACTTCAGTTTTATTACTGAAAAATGGGATTTTCTTATCCATTTTATATTATTGATCAAACAGTTCACCACTTTAATATGATAAATGTAGTAAGAAGTCTAATGCTGGAGTACCACAATAAGTTGTATTTTTTGTTTCAAAACAATTAATTCAAGTTACATAAGTCTTTTGAATTACGAATATTAAACAAATATTATTGTTTTACATGTAAGAAGAAATTTCAGATATCACAATAAAAAATGTATAAAGCTGCGTAAAAAAAATACATACTTATATCTAAGTTCAATTGTTGGTGTCCATCTTTTCTAGATATTCCATAGGAAGTGGTTGAAGAAATGAACTTGAAGAAGAAGGCAGATCATGTCAGTAGTTTCTCTTTTTTTAAAAATCGCATTACCACGTTCGCTATCTTTACATCCCAGAAGAACTCTGATATTGCAGTTCAAATTTCCTTCTTCTTTCTCCCGAATACTAATGTAATCCCAATTCAAGAGCTAAAGATTTGGTGAGACTCTTTCTACAAAGCTTCTACTTTAAAAGCTGTAACGACTCGTCCTCTTCATTACCTCCCCTTCATTTCTCCTATCTGATAACCAACGTTTTCCTTATCGAGCTTTTTTTAAATATTTATGGAATCTTTTTTTTTTATTTGTCCTATCTGATCTTGTAGAACTGTCCTGCAGTTAATAATTAAATATACAATCAATAATTAAAGCTAAAATAGTAACATTTTAAATGAATGGGTATAATTAAAATGTATGACAGTTCGGTTGTGAATCATAAAAATACACAATTTAAAAAATTTATCAACATATGATGGGGTTTTATAAAATAACTAATCAATAAATTTCATTAAAAGTAGTAAGGCTCATTTCGAAAACTTTTTTTATTAGCACAGAAAGAAATGTATTTCAAATTCTCAATATCTTTTAATCTTTATAAGTAGTTACATACCTGGTATAACCATTTGTTCAGGAATGCTCCTTTATTCTCTTTCATTTTCCTGAATACTATTGAATAGCAGAGATATGTGAGAACATTAATACATTTAAATTGGAAGATTCGATACTTTTTTTTTCAGTGAGATTATAAGAAAAAAAAAAACTTTTCAAGTGCAATAAAATGGGAAGTAAGGAAAACGTAGGGTTATTTTAAAGTAGATCAATCAATTATCGAAGATCTACTTAGATGAGTATCACTTATTAGCAGAAAACCAAAGATACAATGTTAAAGTTCACAGATACGCAAAATAGTGAACATTTATTAAGAAAATACAAAAAGAATTGCAGACTCAAATTTATAGTCGGTCTGAAATATTATCTAAATTGGAAAATTGCATTTTACGAAGAATTGACACAGTGTCATAAAATATTTAAATTAAATGAACATATATAGAAATGGAACAGTACTGTACCAGAAAGTAGTGAGTTTACTCTAGATTTTTCGTTTTTACAAATTGAATGTTATTCATCAAAATATCAATGCGTGATACGTCACTATTGCTATTTAATGATGTGAAGACGGCATTTTTACTCATTCCTAAAACTGACAGATATTTATGAAATGAATTAATGTCTGCGA
Organism: Nephila pilipes; assembly: GCA_019974015.1. Taxonomy (NCBI): domain Eukaryota; kingdom Metazoa; phylum Arthropoda; class Arachnida; order Araneae; family Nephilidae; genus Nephila; species Nephila pilipes. Next base: position 12,931 of record BMAW01121044.1, on the reverse strand, counting down.
TAGCTCTATTAATAGTTGTAATTTATCTATTTTAAGATCACTAATCTCACACTTTTTGTAGCAATTAATGCAGTCTTTCTTGATGCTATTTTCTATTTTAAAGCGCTTGTTGAAGAAAATATTCAAATAATATTTATATCCTAAGTGTACACCTACTTCCAACTAATATCGCTGTAAAAATATTATAAGTCAACATTTTCAATCAAGAAATGTTCTATGCAGAAAATTAAATTTGTAATGTTTTAATTTTTTCACTATTGTTTAAGTAAATATCAAGTTTTAATTTTTTTATTTTTATTTATCATAAAAACTATAACGTAAGAATTTTAATAAATTTTATTATCTAAATAAAAAGAATTATGCTCATGTTTGGGTAAATTGTTACAATTGATTCCTATCAAAATTTGGTGATATTGTAGCTTTTAGATTTTGTCTAATGTTATGAGAGTATTCCAATGATGACAGAAATTTTCAAGTAATGAGTATTAATAGTAACTAGAAATTTCAATATGAGTCATGAAAAATTACAATTTTAAAGACATTTTTTAAAGAAAAAACACCAAGAAGAAATTTATTTTAAAAACAAATAAATTTCTTATTTTCTTAAATAAAATAGGGTAACTATTTTTCAAGCCAAAGTTTCTGTAAATTTCACCAATGTTATGTCTCTGTGCAAGTGTTTGCTTACATAACATGAATATAGGATTTAAAATTTAAGAAACAAAAGGGGTAATTGATAGAATCATTTACATTTTAAAAGTATTTAAGTTCTGGATCATTTCTGTAAATTAATTATTAACATCAAATTTCTTCTGAATTCATTAACGTATTAGATCTTAATAGATTATTCACAATGCCACATATTATTAAATTTAGTTACAATTAAAAATATGAGATGCAACCCTAAAAAAAATGTCACCTTTTTTATGTTCCCCAATCATTTTACAAGCTACCAGTTAGGCGATAACTTGTAAAAAAATGACGATATGGGGTTATGAATGTTAAAATGCTGGGAAATTGTTTGGAAGTATAGATTAAAAGCAAATATAATTTATCAATTCTTTTACACTTCTTAAAATTAATTAAATTACTGATTTTTTTAACAGAGATATAAGTTTTCCAAGAAAACAGTAAACCTGTGAATAGAAAAGTGCTGGTATAACTACATATAAATCAATTGTATTAGCTGGAGGGCTGGCAGATGACTCTCCTTGCAGCTCATGACTATGTTTTTCCATGGGTGCTTTTCATATGCTTTGTAAGTGCTCATGAACATTTGATTCCTTTTTTGTTCCCTTAGCGTCGCCAATAGTCTTGCGTTTCTTCTAGAGCGATGTTAATAAAACCAAACCCTTATCTCGTTGTCTTTCGATGTGTGTTTGGAAGTAGATTGAAATTCAAAAGTGAACAATTAAAATAAATAAGCACCTAAATTTTGGATAAAAGAAAAAAGATAGCGAAATGTCCCAGAATATTTGCATTGCTATCTCAGGAGCAGATTACAAGACACTGTTATGCAAGAAAACGATTTATGAGCAGCAATATAGAGATACTTCAATGGAACCGTTAGACAGAATACACAAACACATAACCATAAGTCGCGATAACCAATGAAGATTGATATTTTTCCGTACATAAAGGTCTAACTAGAATATGCCTTCTCAGCCGCCTCATGATCTTCCTGTCGTCTCAAAAACGCAAGGTCCTAGTTGAATGTTTCCGAAAAAAAATTCTACACTAGATAGAATATTTTTGCAGGAATACTGCTGTCTATGTCCGAAGGAAATAACGCATATGCACAAAAACGGCCGCTTTTCATAGAGCAGAAAGATCTGTCAATAGAAAAGAAACCAGCAGGAAGACAAGCTATTCACTGATGAGATGAATATATCCTGTTATATATTCTTGGCACACTTTTACGTAGAAGGAACAAGAGATCCACTTCAATTCTCCTAATCTCGAAGACTTGTAAGGCAGCGGGAATATCATTACAGTATATTCACTCGCTTTCCAACTCAAAAAATCAAACACGATCTAACAACTGCGTTTCCCAGATCATAAATCAGTAAAAGCCTTTCACAAGCTGTCTTGTATCTAACAAGAATTCTTGCTATAAAAATGTATAACACTTGCGAGAGAAGAACGTATTCAATATTAATCCTTCTTTTTTTTATCTTATAATAGAACTTTTTTAAATTTTCCTCGAATAATGAGCTTTTTTGTGTAGTATGACGTTATGTGTACTATAACTGTTAATGGTACAATCTGTCATATTATATAAAATCGATGAGTATAACTAATTTCAGTGAAACAATATGTCAGATACATATAGATATAGGAACTAAAATGAAAACCTTATTGCATTTTACAAGCACGTTTTAAACAGACATTTCAAAAGAGATATGATTTATTTTTAAAAGCCAGGTATTTATCACATACGATAAAGATGCGATAATTGGCTCTGTCCCAAAAGTGGCGTCAGTCTTCAAAACAGAAGGTGCTTAATGTACGTGAAGGAAGAAACTTTTATCGAATACTATAAAATTTTATCATGTATCTTCTAAACTTGAATCGTGCTATTCACAGTCTTCACTTAACCAGCAATTGGTTTTACTTTTTTTTTTTTTTTTTGTATATAGATACAAACTACTGTCCAATCAGAAACAGAAACTTGATAAAAAGCAAATAAATGATCATTAAAAATTAAGTGAATGATTTAAGTAATTCATACAAAAGAAGCGACGGAGTACTGAATATAGTGACGAGTGAAATTAGTTGAGACCTCGAAGTCTTTAAGATAGTGATTGAGATGTTGCAGACTGAGGTAGCTTAGTGGTGTTGGCTTCAGTTCGTGAAGACCGACGAGATAGCGAAGCTGATGCAGGTTAAATCTTTCGGGGCGCAAAATCCTCCGTGGCGTGGAAGTAATAAAAGCGTGTTGAAGCACATATGTTGTCCACCTCAACGAGGTTCAAAATTACGAGGCCTGAAGCCAATAGCCCTTGTGTTGCTTCTACTGCAACGTTTATAGGTAAACTAAATTGAGATTTTTTCATCAATGAGACTAATACACAATAAACATTATATAGGTTGATTCCATATAGGCCGAAGTTCAAGAACATTCTTGAATTCCCAATACGACTCCAAGCGATTTGATAGATTAAACAGCTATATCGACTACAAAAAAAAAAATTTCAACCCCATTGATGATAAGTAGACAGAGGGAAACGAGAGAACAATTAAATACACCGTACTTGATATTCAATAAACAATGTTACTTGTTACCTGACATACCATCATTTAATTGAAATTCAGGAAATATTCGGTTTAAAAATAATGACTACATAGAATTAAATGAAACGAATCCGTCCTCAACATATAAAGGTAGATTGAAAGATGATTATCAAGCAGACGTAAAGATCAATGACGGATTTATTTATCAATAATAAAACTTCCAAAACGAATGAAATAACAATGGATCAAATATCATCAAATGGCACCTAACTATCTTCCATGGCGCGCATTTGTTGTAAGTCGTATAATTCTCAGTACTTATTTTTTAAGTGTAGTAAAATTGAGTAGTATCAACATGCTAATAAAATTAATCAGTTCGCTTTCTTCTCTTACACACCAGAAATTAACATCATTGGTATTTGTTAAAATATTTCGAGAAACAAGTAAGAGAATGAACCCTCAATGTTAAATAAAAATGATATAATATACCTATAATTTAAATATGAGATTCAGCGAATATTCGATTCAGAAAGATGGTTGCATAAATTAAATAAAAAAAGGTAAGTGTTCAAACATAAAAATCAGACTTAAAAAGAAAATTATCAGCAGAAATCATTGATCAATCACGAATTATATACTAAAAACAAAAATTTACAATGATATAAATAGCAGCATGTTGCATATCTTTAGAGGCGAAAGCATTTCAAAAGCAAAATTTTCCTTCGAGGCTTATTAGATTTTTTTTATGACCGTGTTGTAAAGCAAAACTAGTGATTCTCCTCAAGGCTAAAAGAATGCATAGAATGATGCAGAGAGCATTAACAGATTCACCTCAATACATTAAAGTGTAATTTGATCTGAAGATAAATTTTCTTTCATTTCCACTACAGGAGGAGTTAATGATTATGACATATACAGACATTCTTCTGTGTCTGCTTGGATTTAATTGAGGGGCATTAATGCACATTATACTGTTTTGCTTGGCAATCAAAGAGAAAATGTCCATTTTAAGAATCGGGTAAATGCCCAAATCGATTTGAACACGATCAAGTCATCGAAGGGCAGTAACAATCCTCAGCGGTTACGCTTTACGTCAATCCGGATATGACTCCAGAATCCTTCAAAGTTAAGTGCATCACATTTGACTATAATCCACATCAGAATGAAGTTAAAACACTTGACTCTCTGATTCATCACAACATAACATCATTGTACATTTGTAGGAATACTTTGAGAGAGAAGGGTATAGAATAAATTCATCCAATTGCATTACGTAATAGGTATTATTTAACAGAAGGAGTGTAGTAAATACCTTTTATCTCATGTGAGAAATCTATTTTCATCAATGGCAGCGCATCGATTTGTGCTGCAGTAACCAAAACAATACAATACTGATGTAAAAAAATCATCAGTTGCTAGTGTTATCATTATTTTTGTTTATTTATTTTCAAATCTGCAGATGCAGAAGATTTCCAGGTACAAATATTGAATATTCTATTTTGGAAGGAAACATCAAATTTCTATTTTTTTTTTTTACATAAGATAACATATGGCGAGCGGCGTTCCAATCAGTAAAACTCAAAAGCGTGACTTTATCATCATGATTTTAAAAGGTGTAATGGTCTGCTTTAACAGAAGAGGATAGAATGCAAATGTGTTTAATATATATCGACAAACGTTCCCCCTCTTTCAAGTAAGAACTTTTACCCTCTTTAACAAGAATTGATTGCTTATAATTCCAGAAAGACTTCTCGAACATTTTGCGTGATGATGTACTCGTTATGTCACTGCATTCTTGCATTGATTATCGTATATGTAGATAAAAAGTAACATAACATCCTTTAGCGTTGCTGATGAATTTCGAAGGACAAAGATTGAAATGATTATTCCCTAGACATACATGAACGACTTTTAAGAATATTGAGTCAAGAGGATCAGGTTTTCATAATAACAAAATATTTTTTTAATATTTTTACCAAATAGATTTGATGATTTATTTCAATAGATCTTTTAGAGAATAATAAAGCTAACACTATTTTTAACATGGAACTGATGACAAAAACACTTTTAAAAGTAAGTAATAATAAATAAATATTTAAAAAAAATGGTTTTCATGCAAAAATTTTCAATACTTACATATTTCTTCTTGAATTAAAATTTCAGTAAAGGTCGATAAAATGTTTTTATGAAGAACCATTTTTCAAACCTAACTTCTCATTTGCATTTTATAAAAACATTTAATTTTATGAAATTTAAATACGAGAAAAGAAAAAAATTTATATTCGTAGTTTCTAAAATATTAAAATATAAATTTCTATCTATTCATACAAAAAAATTCATGCCTATAAATTTTTTGTTATTATATATTTTGATTTACGATTAGTTCTAAATAAATAAATATAAAAAATTAACACTGTTTAAGCAAAAACAGTAATCTCTTAATTCAATTATTGAAAAAAAACTTATATATAACACTTATACGCTTGCTTGCTCGTAATAATTATTCTACGATATCTTACTGGTTTTCAGGTGCAAAATTTTCGTAAAATATCAAATCAATTTTAAGTAAATTCAACAACTAAAACAGCATTTCCTTAGCTTTCTTTCACTTTATTTTTGAAAGACGTGATTAGTATAAGAACGCATGATATTTGTGATTTTTCGTACTGAAATGATATAGTATTGGACAGAGCAAATAAAGAGTCAAAATAATCCTTCAACTTAAATATTATTAAATTTATTTTAATCAATATAAATTAAGCTTTACAGATTTCAGTTGAAGATTTATTTAACTCAAAAGATCAAAAGATTTGAAAAATTTTATTCCTTCAAATTTCACTACGGGAGAAAGTAATTTTTCCATTAAAGGAATTTAAAGCAATATTTTTTTTGTTGGAACGGTTTTTTTTATCCATATAACACACTGAAACCACTCGTGAAGAATTTTTTAGCCATGGAAAAAATAAGAGATTTTAATGTAATAAAATAACCATCAAAAATACAAAAACTTCTCAAACGTTGTTAAAAGTTTTTTTAAATTTTCTATTAAAATCCTGAATTCTTACCCAAATAAGTTTATTCACAATAAACACGTTTAAAGGCTTTTGAAGCAATTTTATTTTTATATTAGATAACAAAATTAACAATTAGGAGAAAAGTATGAAATAAAATGTAAATAATCACTTAATTTAATACTAAAATAATCTATATATTGCGTTTGATGTTGTTATCCTCTGATCATAGGCGGATGAGTCCTAGATATTGTACAGAATGGATAGATGGGACACGTAAAATGTTTTGATCAATATCTGCGTGTGGTAACAAGTATTTCGAGCCACAAAAGGATGTAATGTCGCGATCTTTATGGATTCTTGGAGATAACGGTCACCGTTATCAAAGGATAAGGACGGATGAGTTGCATAATGCCGTACGAAAACGTTGGCGTTTCAGGACTAATAACACTAGGTTGGTTTGAAGTAATGTGACAATAATAGTTCACCAAAAAAATCAATTAAATGCAAGACTTTGCTTCATTATTATAAAAAAAATATTCTTGTAAATATTTTCTGTTTCTACTTTCAAAAATATATAAGATATTCAAGGAAACATCTGAAAGTACTCTAAACTTATAAGATGTCTTTTTTTTTTTCTTTTTTTTTTTTTTTTTTATCAAATCTGTACTAAATAATATTTACAACAAAATCTACGATATATTAAATACATGTTCAATCTCTGTCATTTAGAAAAATACAAATCAAAACTGTCATAATCTTGACATTATTGTTGAAGCTATCATTAATAAGATTTACAAAACACCAACAGCTTCAGTTTTTTTTTGTGATATAAGTCGCATATAGAATCAATATTAGTGAGATCTATGTACACACGGCATTTGTACATGATATTTCCTTCATATTTTTTCAAACTACATGATGTTCATTCTTTCATAAGACATTTCTTAAACGTAAATGGTTCCTTGTTCGTTTCATGTAACTCAACAATATAGAATTGTGATGATTAAATGTCCCTTAATCAAATAAATCATATAAAGTAAAAATCAGTTTACCTTAAATAGTCTTGAAACACACATGTCAGATTCCAGTTTCCTTAAATAGTCTTGACTCATGTCAGATTATTTGAAGTAAGATCAAAAGCAATTGCTTGTGATGTTCAAGCAAAATCAGTTTTTCCTTTGATTCTATGAACAATATTAATATCGTAAGTGTATTATTAAAATCATTAGAATCTAATCGATGCTACGAAAGTCAAACAAAATCAATCGCGCTTAAGACAATTTTTGAAAATTCGAATGTATTCTTATATTTCAGATATATATATACGAATATCCTAAGTGGAGAATGACAGAGTTTTTTATTTTTTTTTTTTTTTGTTTGTGCATTGAATTCTATATATGTAATGTGTCTGATAATACTAAAAAATTACTCACGCTGAAAGCTATTTCAGAAAACTCTGATATCATTCATTGAAATGATTAAATTTCGAATTGATTAAAACACAGTATCTGTTTAAATTTAATATTTTTCCTGCATTTTCATAGAAAGTTTTATTATTTAGAAAAAAAAAGGATCTATCACGAACTGAAATTAATAAACAGCTTTAATCAGTTTATAAAAAGATTCGCCTCACAGAATAAAACAATTCAATCCTTAAGATTTAACATTGTTATTATTAGTTTCAATGTTCCATTTCTCAAATATTTGCACTTTGGATTGTAATGGGTGATATTACTAGTCATAATGAAAATAAATTTTTCGTTGTAATGATTTAGTTCTTTTAAAAAATTCATTTGTTCAGTCTATACCACATTTTTTTAAAAAAAATGTATGAAGTAAAGAATTACCTTGATTAAAATTATAATTCATAGTTATAGATTAATTTCTTTCCATTTCAATTATTCAAGTAGAGGGGCTGAAGAAAATTTAAAAGCAAATCTTAATGTTTGCAGCTCAGTCGTTTTAATGTCAAAAATGAATTAATATCCACATGTTGAAATTTTAATCCTTTGAATAATTTGCTATTTCCTTTTTTAATAATCAAAATATAATTTTACAGTAGTCAGCAATTCCAGGTAACACTAAATAAAATGAAGAATAAAGAAAGTCTAAAATCAAAACAACACGTAAAATAACTCACGTATTGTAATTTTGATTTTTTTTTCTAACATTAAAAAATTCCAAGTTAAAATGCTAAAAATCAAAATTATATTTTATGCAGTATTGAAAAATCTCGATGAATGAATCAATAAAATTAGTGTATATTTCGGAAAATTAAAAACATTATTTTTTAGCATTTTGTTTTCAAAAATAAACAAGATACTCTCCATAAAACAGCAGCATAAAAGGTAATCGCTAATGAAACACTTCCCAGTTTATTACTACAGGAAAAATGAGTTTTCTTATCATTTTATATGAATCAAACAATGACAGTTCACCACTTTTGTATGATAAATGTATTAAAGAGAAGAAAGTCTAATGCTGGGTACACAAATAGAATTTGTATTTTGTTTCAAAACAATTATTCAAAGTTACGTAAGTCTTTTGAATATTAAACAAATGTGTGTTTTTTACATGTAAAACTTCGGGCTTCATCACAATAAAAATGTATAAAGCTGCGTGATTAAAAAAATACATACTTATATCTAGAGTTCAATTCTTGTTGAATTGTCCATCTTTCTAGATATTCCATAGGAAGTGGTTGAAGAAATGAACTTGAAAAGAGAAGAAGGCAGATCAGGTCAGTAGTTTTCTCTTTTAAAATCACTGACCTACGTTCCGCTATCTTTTACATCAAGAACTCTGATATTGCAGTTCTTTTTAAAATTTGCTTCTTTCTCCGAGAATTAATGTAATCTAGATTCAGAGCTAAAAGATTTGGTGGACTCTTTCTACAAGCTTCTACTTTAAAAGCTGCTCTTCAACGACTCGTCCTCTTCGTACCTCCCTTCATTTCTCTATCGATAACCAACGTTTTCCTCCTCGAGCTTTTTTTAAATATTTATGGGAATCTTTTTTTATTTGTCTTCTATCTGATCTTGTAAGACTGTCCCGCAGTTAATAATTAAAATACGAAAATCAATAATTAAAGCTAAAATTAGTAACATTTTAAATGAATGGGTATAATTAAAATGTATGACAGTTTCAGTTTACAAAAATACACAATTTAAAATTTATCTAACTTATATGATAGGAGTTTTATAAAATAACTAATCAACATAATAAATTTCATTAAAGTAGTTAAGGCTCATTCAAACATTTTTTATTAGCACAGAAAGAAATGTATTTCAAATCTCAATATCTTTTAATCTTTATAAGCTAGTTACAATACCTGGTATAACCATTTGTTCAGGTCCTTTATTCTCTTTCATTCCTGATACTATTGAATTAGCAAGGAATGATATGTATGAGAACATTAAAACATTTAAATTGGAATTCGATACTTTTTTTCAATTGAAGATTATAAGAAAAAACTTTTCAAGTGCAATAAAATGGGTTAAAAAGTAGAAAAACGTAATAGGAGGTTATTTTAAAATTAAAGATCAATCAATTATCGAAGATCTACTTAGATAATTATCTACTTAAATAGCTTGAAGAGTAAAACCAAAGGAATACAATGTTAAAGAGTTCTACGAAGATACGCAAAATAGAGGTATTTATTAAGAAAATACAAAAAGAATTGCAGACTCAAATTTATAGTCTGAAATATTATCTAAATTGGAAAGTACATTTTACGAAGAATTGACACAGTGTCACAAAATATTTAAATTAAATGAACATATATAGAAAATGGAACAATTACTGTACCAGAAAGTGGTGAAAGTTTGCCTAGATTTTTCGTTTTTTTTTTTTACAAATTGAATGATTATTCATCAAAATTATCAATGCATTGATACATCTTGCGCTATTACTATTTACAATGATGCCAAACGAAGACAGCATTTTACTCAATTCTAAAAAATGAAATCTGAGATTTAATGCTGCGATGTCTGATTATAGTTGTAGTTTTTCTATGTAAGAATTCGAATCCACACATTTTTTTGCTTAGAAAATTAAAGAAACTTTCTTGATGCTACGATCTTATTATTTTAAAAGCGCTTGTTGAAAAATATTCTTTAAATATTCATATCTAAGTGTACACCTACTTCTAATTGCTGTCAAAAAAATGCAATCGTCCCAATTAATAAAAAAAAAAATTGCACTGCTGGCCATTAAATCTGTACAACACACCAATAATGAGAGCAAATGCAAAAGAATATTATAATGTGAAACGTTTTTTTTACTTTATACTATCTTGATTATCATTCATTCTTTCTCAAATGATAACATCTATAAATATTTACTTTGCACTCTGAAAAATCTTCATAAAGTATCTTTCTAAAACTTGATCCTCTTTTAAATTATATTCCAAATTTATAATAAATGTAATCTCATAATAATCTAAAGATGCTTTGCTGAACTAATATTTTTGAAACAGCACAAAGTATTTTTATTAATTTTTAAAGGAACTAAAATTATGTCTTGAATCTAAAACATGAAAATGGGCAAGGATTCGCATTAGCAATGGATATCTGAAATTTCAACAGCAAACATTTCACAACATTTTAGTGGCATTCTAGTGATGGAAAATTTGGAACGGATTTTCTTAAAAAAAAAAAATAAATAAAGTCATATTTCTTCAAAGACTCATTCAAATGTTTCATTTGTTTTCTCAAGAAACTATTCTTGCAACAAACAGGTTTCATATTTACATCAAACCAATAAAATAATTTATATACAATCTTCTAATCATTTAATCATTTAGAAACATAAAATATTTAGTTAAAACAGAAAACACTATTAATTATTTAAATATTTGAAACGCATAAACTTATCAACATAATTATTTATAAAAAAACAGACACCATGATTTCTAACACTTTTTTCTAAATTCTCAATAAGTTCAATGATATTACATAGCATGTAAATAATATTTTTACTATTTCAAATGTGATTCAAAATTTATATATACATAAATTTTTTATGAAGAGGTGTATAAATATCCGAAAATTTAATGCAATCGTCCCAATTAAGTAAAAAAAATGAAATTGCACTGCTGGCCATTAAATTTGCAACACCAATAATGAGAGCAAATGCAAAAAAGATATTATTTGTAAGTAAACAGTATGACATAAATACGATTTACTAAATTTGATAGCATTTCGTAGGTTTACAGGGGTTTGAAATCAGTTAAATAAGCTGCCACAATAAGCAGCTAAAACGGCCCTTACCCGGCTAGGCATGGAGTCAAGATGGGCTTCGATGACAGAAAAGGGCAACTTATTTCATGCTGCTTCAAGTCTGCGCTGAAATTCATCAATTGTATTAGCTGGAGAGGAGTGGCAGGCCCGACTCTCCGTAACTCATGACCAGATGTTTTCCATGGGTGACAGATATGCAGACCGTGTGGGCCAGGGCAAAAATCGAATACCCTGATGGAACCTAAAATAGTAGGATTAATGAACTTGGAACAATTTCAATACCAGAAAGTAATGACAGTTTTACTAAAGATTTCCATTTTTATAAAATGTTGAATGTCATTATACCATTATTCATCAAATTTATCAGTACATGGCACTTCTGTTTTATACATAACTACATTGATTCTGAAAGCGGAATCAGCATCTTACTCAATTCATCAAACTGACAGATATTTTTAAAGAATTAAATGTTGCAATAGCTCTGAAATTGTACTGGTATCTATTTTTAAGCATAATAATTCAGTCTGCACATTTTTGTCGCAATTAATGCAGTTTTCTTGATGCTACGATTTTTCAATTTTAAAAGCGTATGTTCATGAATGTATTCTTAAAAGTTTCATATATAAGCATATATCTACTTCTACAAAATGTTTTTTTTACCTGAATAACTGGAAGGATATATAAAAATGTAATTGATGTTAACTTCAATAATTGTCTAAATTAACTTTCAATAAGACGTCTACGGAAATTTCACTACTACTGCACAATACTTTGAAAGTAACTCTGAACATTTTTACAGATTTATTGGCTGGACACCGATATTTTAACATTCAATGTTTTTTTGTTTACCATTAATAGGTTGGATGGAAAAGGAGATATTCAAAAAAATTCAAGAAATAGATTTATTACAGGAATTTTTTATCGACCATGAAAAATACTGATTCAAAAATTGCATTGAATGCCCATGTCCATTACATCCTTTCGACTGAGATGAACATTGTAGGCTCATCACTATGGGCATTCGTTTAAAGTAATGTGCGATATTATATTTGACTTTATTGTCAAAACAAAATAATATAAGCAATCGTTTTTTTTTTTGAAAACCTATGATATAAGGAAATTAAGAGAGAGAATTTCACATATTTTTTTATTCCTCAAGTACGTTAAGTACGTTAAACCAAATTTTACTGTTTTAGTTCTAAAAATAACTTAACTTAGAAAATATAAATAAATGGTTTTTTCAATTTTTAAAATAAATTGTATATATTAAATATTGTAATTTAGATCTTTTTTTATCCTGTTATAAAATGTACTTCCGTGACTGTTTTTATCTTCTATCGCCTTAAGAAATATTAAGATTGAAAATTTGATTTAATATGATATAAAGATTCATTTTATATACATGAAACAATACAATTAGTCATATTTTGGGAATTTACAATA
>BMAW01121039.1:0-21602 GCA_019974015.1 Nephila pilipes | reverse complement strand
TTAAATTTTATTTTTGGAAATAAATTTAATACTCGTGAAAAAAAAAACATTTAGTCATAAATAAATTTCCTCCAGATTAGATTGATAAACTGCAAAAAAAGTATAAAAGAGAGAAATATATGAGGTGGAGCTATTAAATAAGAAGACTGACTCAACTATATAAGCACGAATGCTCCAAATGTCGACTGTTTAGTGCGAAGCCTTCTCTTTCGAATCCAGTGCCTCTCCTTTATGTAGACAAACCCAAATATCATTAGCGTTCATTCGCAAGAGATTTTTTTTTGCTTCGACAAAAAAAAAAAAAAAAAAAAAAACCCTGTCTTATAGCCGGGCTAATGCACGTTAAATCTGTAGGGGCCTAAAATTCTCCCATTGGCGTGGTGTGGAATTTAGGGAGTGTCAGCTCAGGTGTCATACTCGTCACTTGACGGAGGTTCAACATTACGAGGTACGTCACCAATAGCCCTCATGTTGCCTCTAGTACGATGTTAATAAAGCCTAGCCTCACTGAAACCATTTGAACTATCCTGTTGTTGAAGCAAAACCTATTTGGCTGAAGTGCGTTTGTGAAATTTTTTTACTTTCATTTCAAGCTTAAATGCTGCATTCTTACGGCTCGTAAAATTATCCAACAAATTTCATAATTGTTTCAAAGTTTGATTACATTTCTAAATTTTTAATTTTTCTTATTTTGTGCTAATAATTGTATACTTTGTAAATATGTATATGTTTTTGACAAATACTTCATTTTAGTTCACGAATTTTTGGATATCCTTTTTTTTTATATTGTATCATTTAACCAAATGTAAGTCATATATTATATGTCTTCTTTCTGGAAGACAAATTCTAACTGTTAAATTTTTATGCACATTTACTACTCTGTAAACACTTTGGGAGCTTCTATTTACTTTACAATATCAAAATTATGAAATATCTTGCGATATTATGTAACATATTGCGTTTTTTGAATACAAATGTTGAGTGCGGGGCAATTGCGTTTCGGGTCAAAATACTTCTTAGCCCCTAGGATGAGTTGGTTCCTTTTAGGCATTCTGCTAACAGTTCTCTTGCTGCTTCTAAGAGTGCAACGTTAAAAAAATCAATCAATCAATCCAAAGTACTTGAATCTTCCAAACAAATTGATCACATAGCGGAAGTGCTCAAGAATAAACTCTATCTCTTTTACTCGCTACAAGTTGGAGATATAAACTTGGGATAATAAAGCACAATTGACGTCTTTGCTTAATTCCGCAGATCTCCACAAGATGGTGCTGAGCTCCTATAGCTCTTTGATACGCCATGCTCCTAATTTTTTCGCATAGTTGCAATACGCTCGCGTTTGCTCTACTGTGCCCAGCGTATCACATGCGATACGCTGGCGTTTGATCTCCTGTGCCCAGCGTATTACATTTGATACGCTCCGAGAGTGTCTTCTACGGCCCAACGTATCAATAGAGATACACTTGATGAGAACGTTTTATTTGATTTTTTTCATGTTATTATATGGCGTTACAATATCGTGAAATCTATATAGACAGGTTATTTGGAGTGTTGACCTTGGTGATAAGGTCTTGGATTTCACTTCTGGCTACCAGGATGGGGGTAATTGTTAAAAGCACGTGTTGCGGTGCGGCTCTTTAAGTACAATAACATGATTTAAAGGGTGCACTTGCTTTCGGTTTGATTTTTTCTTTCTGGCTTGCTTCTTAGAAGCTCAAAGGAGAATTTATGGCCTTTTATGGGGGTTAAAACTTTTGGTAATAAATGCTCTCAACTGTTTGTTTCATTCAGTCGATTTTTATTCATGACGAAAAGAAAGTATTTATCTGATACTGAGATTTGCGAAATAATGAATGAATCTGACAGTGATGTCAGCGAAAATAATCCAAATATAAACATAGACATTTAAGTAAAAAAAAAAAAAAAGGACGAAGAAGATGTGCCCTTTCCTCTAAACCTTGTGTGAAGCGTCAAAAGTTGACAAAATATGTTTGTAAGACATGTGACGTAGGACTATGCATTGAATTTTTTTTTATAAATATACCATACAGCAAAACAAGATTCATTTTTTATATCTATAATTCCATGTAATGGTACATCATTAAGCGATGATATGTATGTAAGAAATGTAAATATATTTTGTATTTTCTTAAGAGATACGATTTTTGTGCAATTATTTTATGTAAAAACATAGAACTTTCGATTAAATCTTTTTTTCTTTCGTATATATTATGTTTAATGCATTTTAAATAATATATGCAAATACCAAAATGTTTTAATGAATAGCCGATTTTAGAGGAATTTTTTCTCAAATTAAGCTTAATATTTAAAATCGTTTCGGCACAGCGTGACACTCCGCGGTAAGAAGCCGCGGGCCCAGAGAAGCACTTCTTTCTTCTCCCTCCGATAGCGAAAGGGTTAAAATATTCCCCAAATAGGACGAAAGAAGATCCTTGATGACGGAACAAGTAGGAGGGTCCTACAAAAAGTGACCAAAACTCCAAAGGTGAGTGCTCTAAAAATTGCTGCAACCACTTCTTCTATTATACAAAGACGTTCCTGAAGAAACAATTAGAAAACTCAAGAAAAGCTGAAAGGTCGTATGGCCAGAAGAAAAACTTTCATTTCTTATCGAAACCACAAAAAAAGGATTTTCATTTGCTAAAAATTATATTTCAAGGTCTCCAGGCTTCTGGAATCAAGTTATATTTAGTGATAAGAGTAAATTTAATGTTATGGAAATGATAGGTGATGCTATGTTGGGCGGAAGTTTAACTGTGAGTTGCTTCCTAAAACTCTATTCCTATTGTCAAATATGGAGGTGGCTCTGTACTCGTATGGTCAATGTTGTGAGAAGTTTAGTGTTTATTGATAGGATCATAGACAAAATTCAATACTGGAACATTCTGAAAAATAATTGAAAGCAAAGTGCTGAAATTTTGAGTTTAAGAATCGAGTTTCATTTTTCATCACGATGATGACCCTAAGCATACGGCTAAAATTGTTCAAATATGGTAGTTGTACAACTGTAGAAAGTTGTTGCACACTCCACCACAATCACCTGATTTCAACATGGTTGAGCATTAGTGGTCACAGTCAGAAAAATCAGTCCAACAGCACCACATCGCGAGAAAAGACTATTTATAAACTGTTTTAAGGGAATCAATCAAGAGAAGAATTTAAATCACAAGTGAAACAACCCAAAATTTGCTTAAATTGATGCCACGCTGTTTGGAAGCCGTCATTATTTCAATAGGTTGTGCAACCAAATATTAGAATGTCTTTTTATGTTTTCATTTCAAAGTTATGCCAGGTGTATACTTAATTTTGTGACTTAATATGTTGTAGTTTCTGCTTAAAATTTACATAATTAATTTGTTATAATCGGGTTTCACATACTTATTTCCTCATCTAGTATAATTTTTAAAATATTGCTTAGCACTTAGATATATATTAATTTTATATAAATTTTCAGTATTACTTTTTTATACTTTAAATGTAGAAAATGGAAGATTTATACTCAATTTTGTAAGAAACTATATATTGTCCTACAAAGACAAACATATATCACATTACACTCTATATTATCCAAAGTAAATTGCAGCCTTGAACTATTCATATTAACGTAATAAAATATATGTTTTTAACGTAATAAAATATATTATTGTACCTAAATTTAAGTATGTAACATTTAGAAAATAATTTTTGTACAAATGTCACGTAACTAAAATATAGAATTAAGGTAAAATGCCTTTGACAAGCAAAAATGAGCTGGTATTATTCTAAGTTTCATAAAATATTATTTTATTAATGAAAACATTTGATGTCCTATTTTAATATATAGACATGTTTATTTGTATACCTGTTCATGCAAATCAAAACATATATAAAAAATTGGCAATTAATAATCAGTAGTTTTATTTATATTCGTAAGTCATGTACATAAGTATAGCTACATCAAGCATAGAATTTACTGCATTTATAAATTTAAGAATTTGCAGAGTAGTTCTTAGCATAGCTGTTACTAAACATAAGTATAATTTACAAAAAAAAAGTAATTATAAATTTTTTAAGAAATTTAATTTTATTTCTCTGTTAGTCATTAAGATGTCAACACCAGGAATAAATGATTTGACAAGCATCAAAATCACATGAAAGAAAAAGTGGTTAGAATATGCAAATTTATAGTATTTCAGCGCATTTATACGACGCTGGAGGGAGAAACAACCTCAGAAGTACTGCATAAAAAAATTGTAGTGGATTTCTAATACAGAAAACGTTTTATAAAGTTGGAGTGTCCTCAGAATAACGCTATGGGGAGACTTTACAGATATTTTTTCCTACAAAGTCACCGTGAGCACTAATAGCAGCTTCACAATGAGAGATGTTCCCTCAGATATCGCATGTATTTAAAAACCCCTTGGTCTTCTTGGTCCATTTATCACCAAGTCAAAGATATTTATGCATTAATTGTGGTTGTTAATGATCGATTGACACGAGAAGTTACCTCCAGACATTGCAGAGCAGTGGAAAACTCTTAACACATCCTTACCAGATCTAGAGTTAAATACGATCCCTAGGTTTATTTTGCATAACAATGCGACATCCATTGTTTTGTGCAGTTTCTCCGATGTTTCTTCAAAGGCATTCGGAGCAGTGATACACCTCCAAAGTGTATCCATATCTAGTGTCATCACCAGCCGACTTTTGTGCAATAAATCGCGAGTAGCTCCAATAAAGCAGATGACAGTACCCCGACTTGAATTATCTACATGTCTTTTGTTATCACAGCTTGTAAACAAAGTCATAAGAGCTTTAAAGCTATATATTGACTCCATGCAGCTTTTTACCGAATCTTCAATTGCCTTGTCGTGGATCAACACTTTGCCTCATTTGCTTAAAACTTTTGTGTGCAACAGAAAGGTTCAAATTCAAGAACTTTCATTGAAAACATGTATCTTTGAAGTCCAACCCTGCTGATCTACTTTCCAAAGGTTTGGAGGCAAAGGCCCTTGCAGCCTTCGAACTTTGGTGAAAAGGACCAGGCTTTTCCAGGATAAACTTATCTGACTCTCAAACTCTCCAAACCCCTAGTAGCTCAACTGATAAACTTTATTCAGAGGAATTCAAAATCCCTTATAAAGTGACTTTAAAGACAAAAAATGACTCTTATTTTTTAAATACTTTGATTGATATCACTAATAACTTTCATAAACTAATTAGAATTCTAGGTTTTATTTTTAGATTTAGAAGTAACTTTAAATCACTCATCAAAATTACTGGACCCCTAACTCAAGAAGAATATGAAACGGCAGAAACTCATCTGTTAAAAATCCTACAGATAAATTATTTTCACGCGGAGATAAGCGACCTTAAGAAAGAATGACCTGCTTCTCCTACAAGTAAGCTTAAATTTCTAAATCCCCTTTATAGACCCATCTGAGGGATTAATTAGATTTGGTCGAAGAGCTTCTTATTCTAAAGTCAATTTCAGTAAGAAATCCCAATCGTCTTACCTGCAGGAAATAAACTGTTTAATCTCATATTTCTGTACTGCTACAAAAAAGATTTTCATGTAGACCCTCAAGCCTTACTAAGCACTGTTAGTTTAAAATATTGGTCACTCGGTGGCAGAAGTACAGCTAGAAAGATAGTTCACAAATGCTTAGAACGCTTCAAATGCAAACCAGTCATTATAACCCAAAATTATGGGGGATCATCCCTCAGAAAGAGTAACGCCTAGTTTCGCAATATCAAATGCAGGTATTGATCTATGCAAAATACAAAGTGCAAAGAAAGGTCACTTTTCAGAAGATATATTCGTATGTATGGCAACTAAGACTTTTTACATGGAATTTGTTTCTGATTTAACTTAAGAAGCTCTAATCGTCACCTTAAAAAGATTTTTTGCGTGTCGCGGTAAAAATTCTGTCATTTTTAACGACAATGATACAAATTTCACTAGGGCCTTTGCAGAGCTCAACGGTTGCATAAATTAATGTTGAAAAGCGAAGACATTTCAAGCCAGTTAGCCTCAGAAGGCATCAGGTGGACTCTGGAAAGGGGGAGTGAAAGCTTTTAAATACCATCTTAAGAGAGTGGTAATCTCCACAAAAATGATCGTTGAGGAATTCTTAAAAGTTATCGTACAAATCGAGGGCATTCTCAATTCCCGGCCACTCTCACCCTTGTCCAACGATACGGATGACTTTCAAGTATTAACTCCTGGATATTTTCTATTTCACCAACCAATAAATTCCATCCCAGAACCCAATCTAATCGACAAAAGGGACAACATTCTCAACAGATGGCAAATAACACAAAAACTTGTCCAAACGATTTGGATATGCTGGAGAAACAGCTATTCAAGCCATCTGCAACAACCTTCAAAATGGTTGCTTGAAAAGCAAAACATAACTGCAGGTATATTAGTCCTATTAAAGGACACGCAGCTTCAAACTTGTACTTGGTCTATGGGTCGATTCATTAAAGTCGAACCAAGACCTGAAGGAAATGTCAGAGTTGCTGACATACGTAATGCAAAGGGTATTTACAGAAGAGCCATTTCCAAAATAAGTATTCTACCAATCATTGATAATTACAAACTGCAAAATAATTAATTTCTGTTTCCATTTATGTGTTAATTGTACATTTTGTGTTATCATTGTGTAATTTGTTTTATTTTTTGTATATGTTTATATTTTAAAGAAATCTATTTGTCAATTTTTGTGTCAACCTTCTAAATTTCATCATGTAATATTTGTATTTATTTCTATTTTTTAAATTTGAAATATTAAATATTTCAACGCGAGTCGGGATCTGATCAACGCGCGTATTTATTGAAAAGGCAATAGTCTAGGTTTTAAATCATTAAATAATATTAAAGGGAATAGAACTAAAATAACTAAAACTACAATATACTAAAAGCAAAAAATATACAAAACTAGGAAATGAAAATGGACATCTAAATACAACTTTTTTACATATAAACCTACATGCAAAATGTCTTTACAGTGATAAGAATATCATGTCAAAATACCGAAATAAAATCCTTCAATAATAGCACAACATTCCAAATTATTGATAAACATATAATTAAAATAATATTTTATTAAAAATAATATAAGAGTAGAAAATTAATTAAGCAATAATAAAAACTGAAGTAATTAAATAATTTCCCTAAAGTGACACAGAATACCTACATATATTTTATACGATATTAGATGAAGAAATATGTAAATTCTAAGTATATTAATATTTTTAATCGCAAAAAGGCAAAAAAAAAACAAATAAGAAGGAGAAACTAATGTTGAAATTTACAAGCAAATGTTTGTTGAAAATTTAAACATAACCATTTTTAATACATATGCATTGTTTCTACATTAAGTGTAAAACCCTTTTTTAAAGGATCAAAAATGTCATAATTTTATTCTTAAAAAAATACTGCAATTTTATATTTCAAAACTTATATATTGCTAAAAACTGGCTCAGATTTATCTGCATCGGGGAAAATGTTTCATATTTTTTTTGAAGATGTAAGTTTCTTTTTCGCATACCTTGTACTTAATATATATATATATATATATAGCTTGTCTTCTCTTTTTTCCCCTAACACTATTTACTACCGTAAACTCTACATCATTGACAGAAATTTTTGCATCGATTTCTCAAGCACATCCCTAAGTAGAAAATAATAGTAATAATATATATGCTAATGTGCATATTTAAAGACGATATGGTTTTTCAATAGAATGTCGCGCAAAAGCTTTCCAAGTCAACACAAAATATTCTCAAGAGTTATCACATGAGTAATATATGCAAAAAATTACCAAAACATGAATCAAAAGTGTAAAAAGGAATTTAATTGAAACAGTGGTGAGGAGCACAGTGTCACTGAAGGCAGAAATATCAATGTGATAGGTATCCAGCTAGAAATATCCAGCCTTTAATAGGGGATACGATCTCCCCATGCAGGTTTCACATGATCTGGCTATTCTAAGTATGAGGTTGTCAATCAGTTGCTGAGGCATTTCAGCCCATTCGTCTTGTATTGCCAATTGTAGCTCCTGAATTGTTACTGGTGGTAAGTTACGTAATGCCAAGCTTCTATATAGAAAGTTCCATTCATTCTCAATTAGACTTAGATCCTCAGACTTAACAGAGCAGTCCATTCATTCAATATCTTTATTGTCTAATAGCTCTTCGACGGCTTATGTGCGATGAGCTGACGCCTATTTGAGCTGACATGAAAAGGAACTGTGGACCCTTAGCACCTCTAAAAAGACGCACATACAGAGAATCTCGTTACAATAATGGACCCCAGGAACTGAACACCCTTCGAAGACATGAAGATCGAAATGGCAACCAAACATGATGCTTTCCCAAGCGAGAACGCTTCGGACTCCAAACCGGTCTCTTTTGATTATGTTGGAGGATTATAGGATATTCCCCTCTCTCTCCATAGGTGTATGTGTCCAGAATCAATACTCCGACTAAATCTGCTTTCACCCGCATAGATAATCTGTCCTATTTTGATATTCCCAACACCACAGAAAATTACTTTTCCGATTAGTAGTATTTACAGGTACACGCTGTATAGGTCTTCGTGCAAACAGATTACCATTTTGCATCCTCTGTTTAAATTGCAATTAGCATATCAAAGAATAAATCGAAAGTTCCTACCTGTCAGACGGTGGTCATCGTTTTCGCTTCGTCAGGGAAGGATGGTAAGGCTAGTATATTCACTTAGGCACTAAAAAAGTCAATAATGACGTCAATTACTTTAATTTACATTAAGATGTCACAACACAACAAACATTAACTATAAATAAATATCCTAAATCGCATGCATATCAAATTATCTAACATAGTTCGCTTTTCAACATCATCCTTCTCTCTCCCACTCAAAACTAAGAAAAATTCTTTTCTTTTTCACATCTGGAGCCTAGCGGCCTCTATCGTTAGTTTCAACACCCTGCCCCCCGAATGACCAAGAGGTTCATTAAAATTTTACAATTAATGACATATTATACAAAATAATGTTCCTACATCAATGAAATTACAATTTTACAAATATCAATACAAACAACATAAATGCATGCAATTTCTAATCGATAAAATTTCTTAAATCTCAATATTTGAATACTGTATACAATTCTGAATACTAAAAATAAAAATCTAGATTAATATACATTTAAAGACAAACAAATTTATTCACTTATCTCGAGATTGTTTAACAGTTCTACAGGTCTTTTAAGGACGGATGTATTTATTTTTACTTCACACGATCTAATCTTACCATCTCTGTCAGCTAATGTATTAACGACTCTATCTAACTTCCAAAAATGTCTAGGAAGCTTATCGTCATGAATTAATGCGATATCATTTTCTTTAAACTCTTTAATTTTACCTGAAGTTTTGTACAATGTAAAGATCATAAGTGTAAAAGGTATTCCTTTTTCCATTTGTCCAAAACATATTAATTAATCTTTCGCGATAATTAAATATTTTAATTAACATTTTTCTGTTAATCAATTTGGAATCAAAATTAAGCCTGCCAGGAGGAAGGCTATTAACCCTTTGACCTAAGAGCAAATGTGCTGGAGTTAGAGGTACAGGTTCCTGAATTTCTGAGAAGACATAAGTTAGTGGATATGAGTTAAGTACACTTTAACTTTCAATAAAAAAGTGTCTCTAATTCTTTTCTAATCAAAGTAATTTTTCTTAAAGTTTTTCGCAATGCAAGTTTTACTGAACCTATCAGTCATTCATAAAAACTACCCCACCAAGCAGCTTTTTCAGCTATATAACTCCACTGAATCTTGTGGTGAGCGTAAAATCTTTAACTGTCGGATGGCTAATAAGAGCCCATAAGTTTTTTAGTTCCACTTCAGATCGCTTAAAAGTTCGAGCATTGTCCGTCAAAACTTTAGAACACAAACCACGACGAGCAATAAATCTTCTTAACGGTAATAGAAATGTTTCTGTGGTCAAACTGTCAGCGACTTCTAAGTGGACAGCTCTCGTCACTCCACAGGTAAATAACACAATGCAGTGCTTATTTTCACTGTCTTTCGTATAAATTGGTCCTCCGAAGTCAATACCAACCACAGAAAACGGAGGTGACTGTTCTAATCGAATAGCTGATAAAGGAACTGTAACTTGTATACCTGGTGATGCACTGTATCACTCACATACTATACATTTTCGCAGTATATTTTTTACAGTTTGTCTTCCTCTAATTAGCCAATATTTTTCACGAATCTCCATCAAAGTCTCAGAATTTCCATCGTGGAACACATTACTGTGTGCGTCCCACACTAACAAATTCACAAATTGATGTTTTGCAGAGATAAGAATAGGAATTTTCATCCGGTACTTAAACTATTAAGTCTTCCACCAAAGTGAATTCTCCTATCTTCATCAAGGAAGGGATTCAATTCTAATATCGAAAAAGTATTTGAAATTTGTTTTCTTTGTTATAAACAAAACAGTTCTTAAGCGAAAACTTCTTTCTGTACCAATTTTATCCATAAGTTCTCGCACAATCCAGTTCTTCAGCACTTCATTTATTGGATCTTTTAATCTTACTTTTTGCATTGTAGATGAATCGAAGTACCCAGCTAATAACATGAATTAATTTTCGCAAATTAATAAAATTTTTTAAATCTATAGCTGACATCAAATTCGTTTGAACTTCGCAATTAAAGGATGATATGTCATTTAATTTAATTAGCTTTTCACAGTATATATCTGGAGAATTTTCACAAGATATTTCTGGAAAAGTATCCTGCATGGGCCATGTTGGTCACTTTTCTTTCGTTAGTCGAAGCCAATCTGGACCTTTAAGCCAAACTGGGTCAGATATAAGCTTTTCTGCAGTTGATCCTCGAGAAATATAATCTGCGGGATTATCAATACCTCTACAGTGGTACCAATTAGCAGGATCCGTTAAATCCTGGATTTCTGATACTCTGTTTCTTATGAACGGTTTCCATTTAGAAGCTATTCTTTTTATCCAATGAAGAGTGATTAAGGAATCGCCCCACAAATACACTTCATTAACTGGTAACAACATTGTTGTTTTTAAATGCCTGCAAATTTTCGCAGCTACTACAGCTCCTAGCAATTCAAGTCGAGGTAGTGTTAACTTCTTAAGAGGTGCTATTCTTGATTTTGCTGTAATGAAACTAGTATCAATAATACCATCGCTTCTCACTTAATGAATATACGATACAGCTCCGAACGCTCTAGGGCTTGCATCGGAAAAAATATGAAGTTCGAGTTCTTTAGGTAACTCAAATGGAAAGGAAAAATACTTTCTTTCAATCGTAAAGTTTTTCAATATATATATCTGAGCAAACCAATTTTCCCATTTTTCTTCAACTCTGTGAATAATTCATAGTCCCATCCTAGTCCTCCTTCCCAGATTTCTTGCATCAATAATTTTATGACTACTATAAAGGGTGATGCAAAACCAACTGGATCAAATATCTTAGATGCAGTTAGAAGTACACTACGCTTAGAATTCTTCAATTCCTCAACCATATCAAGAAGTTGTACATCTAACTTAAAAATGTCTTCTACGGTATTCCAGATTATTCCTAATACCTTTATAGGATGTTCATTTGACTCCCTCGCGTCAGATATACCGCTTTTGAGCCATAAACTCCTCAACTCATTTGAATTCGGTTTAAATTTTCATAAATTCATGTTCGCATCTTTAAGTATCTCTGAGAAAGTTTTAAAGCTTTATCGACTGAATTGGCACCGTAAAAGAGATCGTCTACATATAGAGCTGAATTAAGCATTTCATATGTTTCACGACATTCCTGATTCTGACTATAATTTCGAATGTGAAACTTAGTAGTCGCTGCAAGAATGAAAGGGTTCGATGTCACCCCAAAAGGCACGCGAGTCATTCTCAAAATTTTGTACAATTTCGAATCATTTTTATTTGGAAACCAAAAAAATCTTAAATAATCTCTTGTAACCTATGGTTTTAAGAACTGAACCAAAATACCAATAGATGGCGCTATCCGCTATAAGACTTTTTCCCCAACCTCTAGTTAGTAGGTATGTGGTTGCGTGAGTATGTATGTTGCTTGTTGTGTACATGTCTTATATGTATCCCTTATAAATATTGTTGAGATGTATATCCGCCTACTGGGAATTGAACCCAAGAAAAGATCCACATTTTTCCAACCTTCTAATCTTCATTCAAAAGATTCCACGCTCTCATGCCACGAGCCACAAAATTGGCGCCCGAATGTTGGGCAAGGGCGGATTTAACTAGATAAGTAATTTTTGCTTATTAGTTTCACAAATATTTAAAATGGATCACCTTGATCTTTTGAATTTATTCATAAATAATATAATTTTAATGATTCATCTCGAATCGAAAATATATTTTGTTTTTGAAAATGAACAATTCTGTGTCTTATGAATATAATTGTAATTTTAACAATTCATCTCGAATCGAAAGTATATTTTGATTTTGAAAAATCAAATAATCTTAATTAGAACAGTAAATAAATAATAAAAAAAAGATATAATCCTTGATTTGTGTGTCTCAAGCAATATATTGCTTAAATATTATCATTTCTAAAACATAATTGCATTAAAACATTTTTCTGAATGTTGTTATACTTACTGTACGTCATTATTGCATAATTGTATTTAAACGAAACTGCATTTAAACTTTTATTTGAATGTTTATCTTACATTTTAAAATTATCATATGTTTGAGTGTACCCAATCCTATACGTCATTATCCTATAATTGTGTTAAAACGAAATTTTTGAAAACTTCTTTTTTAATTTCTTGTATATGTTAATACTTAAGCTATTTCAATGGTTAGCAGTCAGTCTAGTATTCCATTCTGAAAACAAATTATTAATATTTTGTTAATTATTAAAACATTCTGTTATCATAAAGAGCTAAATAAGCTTCTCTAAATGAAGCGAATTGAAATCGTATCTTTTTACTTCACTGCGGTAGAACAAATAAATTAGATGGAAAAGTGTTTTCATTATATGGATAATATATATATATATTCTCTCTGTCAGAGTTGCATTCATACCAGATTTTTTTTGCGTTTTCTTATAAATTAAATATTCTATTTGCAGGAAACTTATGTAAAATTTATTATTCATTGAATGCTCTAATTGATTTCGTAACTCATAATTTTTTTTTGATCTTGAATATTGTTTTACCATAAGACAAGTGCTTTAATACATAACATTATAAATTATAATTTTATTCTACATATGACTATTATGTTTTCAAACATTGAAAATTATCTTTGTAAAATATGTTACTTGATTTTGAGTTAAAAAGGTGCTTAATTTTAACAATTGGTCAATCAATTAATTTTTATTTAAAATGAATTTCGGGTGTGTATTATTAGTGTAAAGAAATAATAGTGTATGACATTTCACATTCGCATATTTAGGCTGCGCACGAAAAGAAGATTTAAAGACACCAGCGGAAGAGCTTGGGTTGGTAGTGGAAGAGAATTTTAAAGTGATTCAACTGACTGAACTTATTAGTAAACCGGACAATTATGATCAGCCTTTGGTTAAGGATATGTTGCAAGTTATTACGGTAGAACATATTGCTAAAGAAGCTGCAGCGTTGTTAGAGGCAGAAAATTTGCGAAAAGTACAAGTTTTGGCTGCTGAAAAAGAAAATGTTGAAAAACAACAAAAATATGAGTTAGAAAAATTCCCAACTACAGCTCGAATGTCAGCGCTACTCGAATGTCATCCCCATGGATGCCCAGTCATCAACTGAAAATTCACAAGGAATTAACCAGCTCCCTAACTTTGAGTTAAATAATGTCAGCACTCTGTTGCCAAAATTTGATCCGAAAAAAGAAGAACTAGGAATTTGTTTCAATGTCTTTGAATGACAGGCAAAATTCATGAAGTTGTTTGAGTCCTCATGGATCACTTACTTAATAAGTACCCTGTCATCTGATATTGTGTCTCTCATCGTTCGAGAACATGAAGAAACACAAGAATATAAGAAAATTAAAGAAATGCTTCTACGAAGGTTTAAATTTAACGGAGATAAATTCCGTCAGCTCTTTGTTCAACATAAGAAGGATCCCGATAAAACATGGAGAGACTTCTTCTTCGACATTTCTAGGTTTTTTGAAGACTGGCTAGAGGAACTTAATGTCCATGACTTTGAAAAACTGAAAGAACTTATCATTGTCGATCAGATCAAAAAGAAAGTACCTCCCAAGGTTAGAGAACATTTCATTGACATCTGGTCAAATTGGATCACTCCGCTTGATTTAGTTGAAAAGCTTGATGCTTATGAAAACGTCCGTTGTGGTATGAGGAAATCCATACCATCATACCATCAAAAGAATCACCTCAAGACCGAAAACTCCATTTTCAAAGAGGTGATAAGGTTAAAAAAGAAGAACCCTCTTAAGTTGTATGCTATGGGTGTGGCACACCAGGTGTCATTAACCCAAAATGTCCTTCTTGTAAAGGAAAAAAACCCAGAGAAATCACGGAACTTTCAGTAGTGCGATTGGTCAATCTGTATCTTCTCCATCAAAACAGCTGGCAACCCTCGAAGTGACTATCAATGGAGTCATGGGTACTGCTTGCGCAGACACTGCCGCAACACACTCAATTGCTGATAAAACACTGTACCATATCTTGAAGGAACAAGGAACAACCTTTACAACTGGTTCTCTTACAGTGTCTCAGGCAGATGGAAACAAAACCAAGAGAAAAATTAATACCACCTATGAGAAGATTTGTCTTGGAGGTCGTGCATTGCCTCTAAATCTTGTTGCTATTCCTGGGACGAAAAACAATAACACCCTTTTGAGTATAGACTTTCTAGAATCATCTAGAATTGTTCTTAATGTAAAAAGGAAAATTTGGTTCTTTGATGACCAGCCTAAACGTCAATTTCACTTTGTAGAGCAGATTCAAGAGTCCTGTGATGCTGTAAAATCGAAAGTTTCTCAAACGGCTGCGCCGTTAACCGTAAAAGAAACAGATCACCCTGATCTCTCACAAGCAGATGAAGTTAATCATCTGACTTCCATACTGAAGTTGGAACTGAAAGATCATCCTGATAAATTACATGAAGATGAAGGTACCCACCTGTCATTCAAAAAAAAAAAAAAAAATGAACGAACTCTTATTTTGATATAGAAATAGTTTCTGTCTAGGGAACCCCTTTCTATAGTCTTAATAGTTTCTAACTCCTTTCATCGAACATGACATTGATACGCAGAACCATCCGCTTGTATCTGTGCCTCCTTATCGAGTGTCCCCCGCACGAAAAGAAACAATGGAGAATGAAATTGATAAACTCTTAAATGAAAGCATAATAGAACCTTATGAGTCACCATATGCAGCACCTGTTATGCGCATAACTATGACAGATGGCACTATTCGATTTTGTGTCGATGATAAGAAACTGAATACCATCACCAAGACGGATTTTTATCCTGTACTACGAATTAATGACCTACTGCATGATACCAAGCATACTCAGTATATGTCTACAATCGACTTCAAAGCTGGCTACCATCAGGTGAATGTAGATGCTGCGGACAGAGACAAAACAGCTTTCACCTCTCCTTTCGGGACTTACCGCTTCATAAGAATGCCGTTTGGACTCAAGAACGCACTTGCTACTTTCCAACGACTTATCGATAAGTTCAGAAATGGTCTGCAAGATGTTTTTAGCCTATCTTAACTTGATGCTATAATAGTTTTATCAGAGACTTTCAAAGACCACTTGAAAAATTTGGAAGATGTTTTCCAAAGACTTTCTTTATTCAAACTCGTCGCTAACCGTGAGAAATATAATTTCGCATGTTCAAAGGTTCGACACAAACAAACCATGTGTTTTACGCACTAATGCGAGTGCATACGCTCTTGGTGCTGTCCTCCTTCAAGGAAATACCCTTGAAGATCAAATTCCCGTTGAGTATGCAAGACGACTTCTAACAAGTGCTGAGCGCAACTATTCGACAACAGAACGCAAAGCTCTTGCCGTGTTTTGGGCTTTAGGCAAATTCAGATGTTACATTGAAAGTCAAGAAGTTACCGTTGCTACAGACCATCAAGCTTTAAAATGGTTTATATCTCTAAAATCCCCTTCAGGATGACTTGCTCGTTGGCTTTGCTACTCCAAGAGTTTAACCTTCATATTGAGTACGTTCCCGGCAAATGCAACGTATTTGCCGACATGCTCTCTCGCCCTGTCTGTCACCATGAAGACAGCCCATGCGAGATATGTGCTGTAACTGTTAGCCAACCCACTGTTGTTACGATAGATTTTTCTACTAGGAGTCCTAATGAAATCAGAGAAAGTCAATTACAAGATGAAAATTTAAAGAAAATAATTAATAGTCTAGAAGCAGTCAACCTTACTGAAGAATACAGAAACTGGACAAAAAGAGGTTTTTTAATGAATGGAGGTGTCCTCTACAAATATGCTCAAGATTCTGAATCCGATTAGGCTTAACTGGTCATTCCAGAACATGAAAGCGATCAAATTCTCAAATTCCATAAAGATACTCCCAACGCAGGTCACTACGGCGCGGAAGGTACGTTTGACAGGGTTTCAAAGAGATACTTCTGGAAGGGAATGAGGAAGTACATAACCAATTATGTAAAACATTGCATTGAATGTATGCGGTACAAGCTATCCAATCAGAAGCCTGTTGGTTTACTCCAAACTCAATAGATTAGTTTGGCCCTCTTCCTGTAAGCCATGGAAAGAAGTGGATCTATATTGTTGAAGATGTTACCACTAAATGGGTTGAATTGCTTGCATTAGAAGAAGAAACTGCCAAAGAATGCGCTACCACCCTGGTAGAAGAAGTCATAATGAGGTGTGGTATTCCTCGAAGAATTATAAGTGACAATGGACCGCAGTTTGTGTCCGCTGTTATGCAGCAACTGTTTTTTATCTATTGGACATTCATCAATCCTTGATCCCTGTATACCATCCTCAGTCAAATCCTTTAGAGCTTAAAAACCAAGATTTAAAATCTTGACTTGCTATTTTTGTAAACAACCACCATGATACTTGGTTAGAAAAACTTCCTGCCATTCGTTTCTCACTCAACACCTCTAAATGCAGTTCAACTGGAAAAACTGCTGCTTTTCTCAATTTTGTCCGAGAACTGCGCTCAATTGGGGACGTTACCAATGATTTTCGTGGAATTATTGATAATGACAACTTTGTCGTTGAAAAGACTCCTTATCTATAGAAATTGGAAAAATTTACATCTGAAGCCAAGGAGGTCTTACAAGAATTGTAAGACAAACGTAAGTCATTTACGGATCAGAAAAGGAGACCTGCTCCTTCATATACTTCTGGAGATTTAGTCCTGGTTACCAAACCGAATCAAGAAATAAGAATGCTGGAGTTAGGTCTAAATTTATGCCTCGCCGTGACAGACCATTTGTCATTGTTGAACGAAATTCCCCAGTATCATATTCTGTGGCGAACACAGATTCTCGTCAGTTACCAGTAGGAGTATACCACACCTCAGCGTTAACACCCTTTCAAGGAAATGTAATTCCACCTGTAAAAGCTTTGTGTAGAAGAGGAAGACCTGCCAGGATAATTAAACCCAATTCTCCCACTCCTACCAAAGTTCAAATACACAAAGGTTCACAGAATACCTCATCTTCTGACCCCTATTCGGGACGTCTGAGGGGGAGGTTGCAACCGATGGTTTTAAGAACTAAACCAAAAAACCAACAGATGGCGCTATCCGCCATAACAGATGGCGTTATCAGCTATAAGTATTTTTTCCCGACTTCTAGTTAGTAGGTTTGTGGTTGCGTGAGTATATATGCTGCGTATTGTGCATATGTCTTTTATGTATCCCTTATAAATATTGTTGTGATGTATTTCCGCCTGCTGTGAATTGAACCCAATAAAAGAACCGTGTTCTTCAAACCTTCTAATCTTCGTTTAAAAGATTCCACGCACTCATGCCACGCGCAACACTCTATCTTTTTCATCAATACCGATGGTCAAAAATGCTCCCTGAATTTCACAACTAAAAGCATATTAATATTCCCGAAATTTTAAGAGAACATCTAAAATATTATTGTTCAAGCCTGATCCTGAAGACAGACAATCATTTAGAGATTTGCATTCTTTTCCCTTCGATAACACATCAAAGATTAATCTAACTTTCGTAGTCTCCTTATCAGATCTAACTAAAGCAGAATGAGGCATATAATATGAATTATTTCGCAAATCGGAAGCGTACTCCTCAACAATATTCAAATTTAAATGTTCTTGAAAAATATTCTTATATTCATCATAAGCCCAATTGTTTCCTTTCATTTTATTACTTAAAATAATCAAACCTACGTTTTGCTATGGAAAAATTATTCCCCTAATTACTGGGCACCCCAGCCCAAAATAATTTAGTTTGATATTTTCCATCTTTAAATTTCAAATTACTTTCGAATTTAGAAATACATTCTTTATCAAATTTAGAACAATCATTGTATATATCAATTATCCCCATTGAATATAATTTCCCAAAACATGTTAAGTTTTCATTCAATGCAGCACAAAATTCGATTTTCGTAGTGCAAACATTGTGACTGCAATTTTTTTCGAATTGTGAAATGCGACCTTGTACTATTTTTCCAAATAATGTATCAATTAAATATAAAGATTTGTTTAATCGTTCTTTATCCACTGATTGAATATCCCAAAAATATTGTGCTCCAATAAGTAAGCCTATCTCACCTCCACACGATTCATTTATATTCGATATTTGAGAATAATTATTCTTGAGTACTCTCATTAATTTATTTGTTGATATTTTAATAGGAGAATTGGAAATTATATCTGTCAGCAGTGCTTCAATAACGATTTTCTTTTCAGGGTCATGGGGATTGCAAATGGTGATCTGTACAACATTATATGTTTTGTTTAGAGGTTCGCGAGAACCGAAAGTATAAACTAATAAACCTTCCTGTCTAATGATAGGTAATTTTAATTCTTCAGCTATTTCCTTTTTTAAAAAGAATCTCTGAGATGCGTTGTCAAGAATTATATTTAATTTTTTCTTTCTTGAACTACTTAATATCACAGCTGTACATGTTTCAAGTAAAACCTCGCTACTTTCGTTATGTGTATTTACGACCTTTGAAGTCAAAACACTCTGCGTTTTTTCAGCCTGGCTGTCGCCTTTTTCTAACTCTACTGGGGGAAAGGAAACGGTAGGATTATCGCAAATTAATTCACTGCGCTGACGCTTGCATTTTTTACAGACTACTTTTGTTTTACAAAACTTGAATATGTGCCCCTTTGAAAGACACGCAAAACAAATTCCATTTTTCCTTAGGGATAATTTTCGCTGTTCAATTGTTAAGGGACAAGAAATGGAATCATGTTCATTTACAGGGTCTACACAAAATATACATTTTGTGACATCAACGACAAATGCCGAAGTGGAAGGAACATTGAATTGAAATTTCTTTTTTCCACTATTTTCTATTATATTTGTTTTAAACGTCCCGAAATTTTGATTCGGTTTTTCAAAATATTTAACTTTTGTTTCTTTTCGTGTTTCCGCGACATTAGAGCTAAATTCTTTAATTAAATGACCATTCCTTTCCCGACACTGTATTTCTACTTTTAAAAATTCTAATAATTCAGAAATTTCGTTTTCGTTTTTGGAATGAGTTATGCGAGTGAATTCTAACGATAAATCCCTGGGAATTGATTTTAACAACACAGGATACAATAAGCAACTGTAATTGTTCGGGTTTATACCGTTATTCATTAAACCTCTAATGTGCGTTTCGCATTCCGACAAAAGTTTACGCAACCCTATTATATCGTAAGACTTTCGCACTGTACTCAAATTCAGGAGTCCAGACATATGCGCATCTATGGTTATATCTTTTCGGCCAAATCTTTCTTTTAGTATGTATAACGCTACCTCATAATTTTCCGATCTTAACGCCAAACCTCGTATAGCTATTTCAGCTTCATTAGCTAAATGCGATTTTTAATAATTAAACTTTTCTACTTCGTTCAGATTCGAATTTTTATGTATAGCTTCTTGAAATTGAGAATAAAATTCATTAAACTTTAATATTTTCCCATCGTACTGAGGTATCTGTAAGCGAGAAAGTTTTACTGTAATAATTTTGTTCTCGACACTTTTTTCAACTATATTAATTTTCTCTTTGGTTTCGTTTTCTCTCTGGCGCAAGAGTTTGCTCGCACGTACTTTCCTCGTAATGATGTGATCTTTACATTCCTGTTGTTTTTCGATTTCTTTTTCAACTTCTTCGAGTTTACATGATTCAAGTATTTTGCTATCATAATTTGCTAAATTTGTTTCTTTATCTAACAGTTTCGCTAAGAGTTCGTTTATGATATCAAGTGACTTTTCCTCTTTATGCAATTCATTTTTTATTAATTTAATAGTTTCGGTTGTCGTCTGTCTGACAGTGGATCTCGCCTTTTTTAGAACTTCAATATTCATTTTAACAAATTAAATGTTCAGAAATCAGTTCGCTATTTATCTTAATACTGAATTTTCTGAGTTCGCAATAATTTGTTTCGTTCTCTATGTATCTAAAGGACTGGTCCCGGGATTCGGCACCAAAATTTGTTTAAAGTGCAATTCGTATATCAAAGAATAAATCAAATGTTCCTACCTGTCAGACGGTGGTCATCATTTTCGCTTCTTCAGGGAAGGATGTTGAGGCTAATATATCCACTCAGGCACAAAAAAAGTCAATCGAAGGACATCAATTACTTTAATTTATATTAAGATGTCACAAACCTTAACTATAAGTAAGTAAACTAATTTGCATGCATATCAAATTCTCTAACATAGTTCGCTTTTCAACATCTTCCTTCTCTCTCTAACTCAGGACTAAGAAAAATTCTTTTCTTTTTTTCACATCTGGCACCTAGCGCCCTCAATCGTTAGTTTCAAAAACCTCCTTTACCTCTATAAAACGTAATATCGGTCGTCCAATCGTCCGTGCCTTGTGTCTAGAGATTTTTCCGCTGTATACTGCCCGTTTCTTCTTGTCTGTAGGGCAATATACCAGTTTTTCGCTGGTCGTGTACAATTACTGCTGATACGCTAGACAGCTGTTTCAGAAGTTTGAAATTTTCTCCACATTCATTAAGCGATGTCATGAGCAATACGTAACACCGCAGCCACACTTCGAACTACTTCTATCTTTTCAATGATTCGAACTCGGGTAAAATCATCCAGATGTGGTCTAATGGATTGATTGCTTGACACTTCACACTGAGGCAGCTATTCGACGTTGTTTAAGCTGATACAGTTCGTGCGATCGCTCCCCAGAAATGCTGAACTTACTTAGCCGGCGTGCTATATCCTGCTCTGATACACCCATATTACGCCTAGTAGCATATCTGTGCATGTGGTACCGTACCTTACCCTGATCGATCTCTTGATGGGTCCTTAATTTCCCACTGTCTCTTCGTTCTGATGATATGTTAAGAATTTAAGAATTTGTACTATGCTCTTAATTTCTGCTCACCAATATATATATATATATATATATATATATATATATATATAT